>JAQGBX010005703.1:0-13338 GCA_034698745.1 Megaphyllum sjaelandicum
AGTTGCTCTTGCAACTACAATTAAAATAGTTACAAAAAGTAGTTATGTACCCACAAATAAGAAATAATAGTTTTAGTAGTTAGTTGCAACTAAACTCTAGTAATATCGTTGTTGTTTAGCAACTATTAGTTGCGAATAATTTTTGCCCAACACTGAACTGTACATATTAACATTTTTTTGAGTATTTATAATTACTTTGAAAACAATGCTTTAGTGGAGCAGATATTGTTGCCCAGCAATGCAAGCAGCTTAGCAGTTCAAGCATTTCTAAGGATGCGTGGATTGGATTTTGAAATAGAAATGCGAAAAAATGCCGAACAAATGTCTCCCTCTGGTAATTAATTAGCAGACCTAATTTAATCATATCATTATTTTTTTTTTCATATCATTGCTTTATGGAATGAGGTATAATTTTTAATCAAAGACAGCATTACAAATTCTAACTCGATATTTTTAATTTTGAGTCTTCTATTATCATGTTTAGAGAAAGAAACCGTAGCTTATAAATCTAAAATCGTTATGCAATGCAGTGAAACTCCTTGGCCCCCTTATCCTTGTGTGCTAGGTTACAAGCCTCCTCGTGAATAAACTGAATCCATTAATGTAAATGTAAATGTGCACTGAGTTTGCAAGATAGGGGTTTTTATACCTTTTGTTAGCTTACACTCATCATTTATTTACCTAAATGATTCAAATTATTAGGAATTATCAATTTTGGATGTTTCAAACTTAATATTTTCATGTATAAAGGGAGTCCAAGAGACCATGAATACCTGGGTCTCACTGAATTGTTTAAAAGCCTTGTGAAGATAAAATTAGTTTTTTTTATAATAGTCATAAAATGATAAACTGTTGTATTTATTAAAGGAAATATCCCGTTCATAAAATGTGGAGCATTTGTTGTCTCAGAATTTGATCCAATAGTTTCTTTTGTCAGCAACAAGGTAAGATGTACCATTTAGCATTGCATGCAAAATTCTTTGTTTAATTTACATACGTTTGATTGTTTTCAGGGTATCCAGCTTAGTGGACATTTAGATGTTCCACAGCAAGGGGATATGCGAGCTTACATGTCATTAGTCAGCAATGTACTCATCAATGCTGAGGTAAAATTTAGTGATATCCTTAAAACTTTGTCGACGTTAACTTCAAGATGGCTGGTGATAACATGTAACTGTCTCATGAATTAGCTTTACATTTCTTGGTGTGATGGCATAACTATGGAGGAGGTAAATAAATAAACATCGCTTTAATGAATAGATTTGATCTCATACATTTTGAAATTAATAATGCATTTTTGTAAAGGTTACAAGACCAAGATATAGTTCAGTATATCCATTTCCATTGAATCATATTATGGTTTGGAGAAAACAGGCTCAAGTAAAAAAGAAGCTAGCTGCTATTGGGTGGAAAAATAAGTCATTTGATGAAGTGAGTTTTTCTTTTCTGTAATCCTGATTTTCTAATTTGTTTGTGAATTATTTTCATTAGTTTGTGATATTATTATTAATACTGTTATCATAACTGTTTTCTTTTTATGTAAAAAGATAGTTTTATAAAGTAGTATGTGTGTACAGTTGAATAAAGGCAAACCTATCGTTTATAAAAACACCTTTGAAATTTGATAACTTTGAAATTAGGGAACAGCTCACTCTTGACCACCACATGTTACATACTTCTATGCCCAAAAATTTTAAATTCCAAAAGGCGCTTGCAAGATTAATGAGCATCTTTGCTCATTTAAATTAATTCTTGGCATGCCTTTATTATTTTTTAGTTTAAAAAATAAATGTAATTTCCCAAAGACAATAGTTACTGACAGTAAATTTATTCTTCACAATTTGGATTAGTGTGAAATGTAATCCAATGTTTAAACGAAATCTGATGTTTTTTCAGGTAAATGCTGAAGTTGATGTTTGTTGCAATGCACTTTCTGAAAGATTGGATGCAAACATGTATTTCTTCAATAATAGGCAAGTTTTCATTAATAAATATACCAACATGAGATTTAAAATACACGCTCATAGATTTACTCTTAATCATATTTTTCAGACCGACTGAATTAGATGCTCTTGTGTTTGGCCATCTGTTTACCATTCTCACGACTCCACTGCCTGACAATCGCCTGGCTGCCATCATTCGATCTTACACAAACCTTGTCGAACTTTGCCAACGCACCGAGAAAGATTATTTTGAACGGAAACCAGAATGAGCTCTTTGCTGTAATTAGCAGTTGGTCGTTAAGCCATAGTGTATAGACATTAAAAGAAGTAATTAGAATAATCGATTTTCATTTGTTGTTTGTTTTATTGGCCAAGCACAAATATGGAATGCATCTGTATTGCACCTCGTACTTCAAGGCCTCGTTTTAAAGAAGTTTCATAAAACTTAATTTTAAGTGTTTATTGTCTGAGAAACAGTATTATGGTGGTGGTAAACCCTGTAAATAGTTCAATTCAAAAGGTAGCAATTATATCTAGAAGTCATAATTTTCTGTAAGTTTTGCAAATACTTAACAATAATTTAATTTTGTCGAAAAGTTTAAATTTTATTGTGTGCCACATTAGGTACATGTATTATAATTGCATACATGTACATAATAGATTGCAATGTCACCCATCATCTGTTATACCTATGTCTGTGAGAATTGTTTTCAGAATAACATGGAAAATACCAAGTAGGCTAGAGAAAAATCAGCTAATCTGCATTATCTTGACTGACCATTTATCCAGTCATAATCAGATCCACCTCTCGTAAGCCTTAAGAACTAGCCAATAATGACCTGCGGTGCTTTAGGTTTAGGCCAATAAAAAAAATGTAGGGACGTAGCCTTGGGTAAATGTACGGTAAGTGATATGTTGTATACTATATACCTTCTATTTCTCTTCCTTACATGGAATAAAGCTTTATTATTATTATTATTTATTATATTTCCCCCAGATTTTTATTTGATAAGCTCGCTAAATATAATTCTATCAAATATATCTTTGAATTGAAGGACTAAATAACGTGGGAACCGTTTTTTTGTATATTTTTACAGTTGCAAAGTTGCGTTATGGCTGTCCTTTTTTCCGACAACTTTGTTACACCAATTATCACTCTAGAAGTTTCTAACTCAAAGATTTGCAAAATAGCAAGTAATGTTTCAAATTTTAAAACGGCGGGCAATCAGACTGCAGGCCCACCGTCCAGCTATAGGCCGGTTCAAAAAGTCCATAATTTCCATTTATTTCGAACTCTGCATGCGAATATTTCAATTAAGTGTAAACTTAAAGTATAATTGGAATCTATGTATAAGCAAAGTTTTATGTATAAACAGCTTTTGGAGAAAATAAGCATCTTTGAAATAAGTAAGATTTTTACATCACTGCGGTGAATCAGCTTGTCTCCCGCTGTGAGTGGCTTAGCGCATGCGCGAGTGCCAGTGAATTTTTATGTTTGTGCGGAGGGTGGTTTCTTCATGAAGTCGGTGTATTTTGTGCAAAACTTGCATTAAACGTGAAATGAAATAATATTACTGGATTAAGTTTGGACAGAGTTGGAATTATTCTGTGAATTAATTTTAAATAAGTTGAAACTACGATGCGCTGAATGTGGATGACTAAACGTCGTAACAGTGATTACTTCCCTGCTCATTGAAAACAATTTTCAATATGGCAGCTGCAGAATGTTCGTCTGCGGCAACCTCTGCTATTCAAACGTCTACCACTGGCGAAAGGGCCTCCGAAGAAGGTAACATTTTAGTGCCAGTTCAGCAGAATTTTGCTTGACGTTTTGCGAGCTTTTGCCTTTCAACGTAACATAAAACTCAAATTTGTTTGATGAAGTGGTTAATACGAGTGACCTACTAGGCCTAAGCACTTCTTTGATTTGTTTTTCATATGTGTCACTGCGAATCAGTCAAAACGCATTAGTTTAGCATTTTTATAGGTATTCCACGATGCGTACCTTGTACATACATGTATTTTCCTTCCTCTGAAAACGCCGCTATAAACACATTGATCAATATAAGTGATAGGGTCTACTGTACTGTGTATTTCGTGCTCAAGTGACCCCATGGTGACTCAATAACAATACAGGTATAAACATATACTTTAAAGGCCCATAGGCATTGCTTTGCAGAAAGTAAGTTTTAGTGGCTTTTATCAATTTGCGCCGTTTACAACCAGAATTGAAAGAGGAACTTGCATGTGAAGGATATTTGAAAGTATGACACAGGCCAAGTAAGTTCTATTGCCATTAATATAAAATACTTGAAACCCAACTCTCCCCGAAATTCTATGTAATGCAATAATAGCAACTTGGAGAAAGTGCACTATGTTTAAATTATACTTCCAGTAATAATTTTTTCCTTACCAGTAACTTTAAAATATCAAATACAGTGGTATATGAAGCTAACGCCAAAGCATGCAGGTGAATTTATGTATAACAAACATGTACTTGAATTGGAAAACGAATCTTAAGTAATATGCAGATGTAACATTTCCATGTTTGTAAATGAGAAGCTGCTTTCTTGTAAGTATCATTAATGTATTTTACAATTATGGAATCAAGAAAAGCATTATAACATTACTTCCTATAATAGACTGTATGCTGCTAGCAAAACTTCTATTGTTAATCATAGTGTGTTAATACCCAGTGCCTAGTTGGCACTTAATTAGTTATAAAGGAATTGTCTTGTTGCATTGTATTGTTTTTTAACACCTCATTTAGTAAAGCACTGTCATTAACAAATCTTATCATTACTTCTTTTATCGGAGATGAAGGACTAAGAAGTGAGGCCACAGTCTTTTCATTTGGATTTACATTGATTTGAAGCACTTGACATTTACAAGTGTGTAGCTGGTAGGCCTACATGTAGTGATTGTTGACATTTTCTGTCCTTGGGAAGCCACTTGCTGTGTATGTAAAATACATGCATGATGCATTAGGATCCAGAATCATGATAGAATTCAAACCACCTTTTCTAAATAACCCACATTTAGTGAAATAATGGTTGTATAAAAATTACATCTACGGTCAATATTCATTTACCATGTGGGCACGTGTGATTCTTGACGTTCAGGAAGGGCTTGTAAAAGTAAATTGCAACAGATTAGATTAGATCAATATTTGTGGCAAGTTGTGATCGAATTTTGTGAATACTATAGGCCTACTGTTGATACTTACAGTAGGCTATATAATCACATTATACATGTAGGCGGTTGATTATAACAGTGTGACATGATTGCTATAACTTTCTTGTTAGTTTTGTTAACACTGCAAAAAGCTTCTGGTAAACATTTTGAAGGAACTGGGTGAATTAACTTGTGGAAAAAATCATTTAATTTAATTGTCATAATTCAAATTCATCGTGAGAAGTTCCTGTAGGAAGAGATGTGACCTTTTAAATTCAGCTCTGGGTTGCTGTTTGTAGTACAGTAGGCCTATATAGATCTGCAATTCTGCACAGGCATGAAGTGAGAACAGTATTTAGGACATACATGCACATATTGTGTGGTTGAAAGATAGGGTGCACGGTTTGCATTGGTTGATAAAGTTGCTTCATAGTTCACAGTCTTGCCAATAATATTTCCTTAAAATTAAACTGACTTATTTTATCCTAAATCCTGTAGAGCAACATAACCTTAGCAGTACATGTAAGCAAGAGGGCCCTTTTAAGGATGTGGAGGCCTTGCGGCACGTCGGCACCTTTGATGTTCTGGTATCAAAACGACTGCAGCATGCCACTTCCCAGCGCATTAAAAACACGCCATACAATGTGTTAAAATCGCATCCCGGTCGTGTCATACAATAGGGTGGTCATTAAGAGTAGTAGGCCTACATATGTACATATCAGTAGCCAATTTGGATAGTTGATGCTATGGATAGTCATTCAATTGCCAAGACAGCACTGTTTATAATGGACCTTATGCAGAGTTACGTATGGGGCTATATCACATTATCTTTTCATCGCATCAACAACTAAAAGAATGTGTCTCGACACTGACTCTGGGCACAATATACAAAATATAAGTAGGTGCACTCCATTGACGTTTTGGGTTCCAAAAACATCTCAGCGCTGCCCTGTGTGTGGTGATCAGTAAGATGAAGCTACGCCCATCTTAACCCGTGAAACCAGTGAAATCAAAGAACTCAGGTGAGTGACAGGTTGCCTACGATTCGTTTACATTAGATTGGAATACTGTAGCCTAGTCCTTTGAGACGGACCCCCCGTTAGGGGGTGCTACCACTGAACGGGGACTCACTTCCCAATCCCACCTCAACACCAACTCAATACTACCTCAGCACCTTAACACCTCAATACAACTTCAAGGAAGGGATAGGCCCTGCGTCCTACAAGCGCAAGGCTTGGCTGAGATCTTAGTGATCACCACTCACACAAGGCGGCGCTGCGGTGTTTTTGGAACCCAAAACGTCAATGGAGTGCGCCTACTTAAATTACGTATACTGTGCTCCGGGTAATTTTCGCCAGTGGAATGAATGAAATGTCACGTGATGTAGGCCTATGCATGCTGACAAAATCTGCGTTAAGTTCCGTTGGCTAGTTTGGCTAGCGTTACTGTCGCTCATGCGCAGCATCAACAAAATGACCTCCGTTTAGCGAATCTCAAAGCAGCTACAGATACTTTTAGCTAGTACTACTGTGCTGGTGCTCGATGATACACCCTAGTGTAGAACTGCTAGAACACTGTAGACGGCCGAGTTGATATGATGATGACGATGATGATGATTTACTCCTTTCTAATGGCGAATTCCACTTGTCTAAAAAGAATACACTCGGAGCACCCAAGTGTACACTCTGGTACTCAGAGGGTACTCTTTTTGGTCAAGTGGAATTCGCCATAACGGAGGGCTCTCTAGTGCTCGAGCCAGTAAGCACATAGGTGCGTCTCAGGGTATAGTGGTAGGTGTGCCCTGCTGCAGCGCCACAATTTAAACAGGCGTAATTTAACCTCCTTTTAACCAGCCCTAGAAGAGAGTCAGTATTTAAGTTCGCCCAGTCTAGTGGCGGTTGGCCCAGCGCCTCACAGAACCTCAGAACATGTTTAAGGTCCTCTCTGGGAGCCAGACTCAGCGGGCAAACTTGAGACCGCTGGTTCCAATGTCTTGTTCGCACGCTAGTTTCCAATGGACCCGTCCTTGCTTTAAAGAGTAGATCAATTTCCTTGCTATTGTCATACAGGATTTCCCTACACGTTTTCTGCTTTGAGTTGTACACAGACAGGGTAGGTTTGGTGGCCATACTTGACCTCCAAGATGATGATTCCCTAGCTCTGATAGCAAGGTCCAGAAGTGCGGCCCAAGCTTTTTAGCCTGTGTTCTCGTAACAAGTGGGATTATTGTTTTGTCAGCCTCTTTGTAAGTCTGTACCACGTCGAACTGAATTCCTTGTCCGTATCACTGATTTACTCATATACCTGGTGTGCTGGTCTGGACTTATTTGGGCGTGGCTTCATTTGCATTCTAATACACTGCCACCGTGCGGCACTGCTGCATGGTGCCGCGTTTGATTCTTTGAATGTGCTAAAATAGCATGTCCATAGTTTCAGGACAGTTTATACATTTAATATTTCTTTGTTACATGCAGTATTATAGTACATCAGTGTGCTCATTAAACGTATTCCACAGTTTTTAATTCCAGATTGAAAAGTTTTTGAAGTGAAATTTGATACTGCGATTTTAATTGTAACCTGCTACAGTAGATGGTATCTTAATTTATGTATTTTTGTCTTGTGCATTCATGCAAGTTTTTGCATAACGTGTCTTAAGATTGCATATTACTGAGACGTCATTTCTGTCAGCAACGTCAAAAAACAAACTTTCTCAACAATATGAAGTGCAGACATAATTAGGCAATAGTAGATTACTTAAGGTGCGTTAAAACTATAACTTATGCCCCGTTGCGAATATAACATTAAAAAAAATTGCCTTCCTGTGACGGAAGCCAACAATTATACCATATCCTGGTTAAATTGGTAAAAATGTTGCTCTTTCTTTGTGGTTGAATTTCTCAGAGAAAAAAAGATTTTCGATGCAAATCTTATGAAGTTATTATTTCAAACTTGCTAAACTCCCTCAGCTTAACACCGACCAAAATACCTTGTATATAGAGGATCAACCCTATACTGGAGGGGTTTTGGGGGAGGCATTTGGCATTCTAGCTATCCCGGTTATGTGATTTAAGTAGTTTTCACAATTATTAGGGATAATTCCTTAAGGAACGTCTTTTCCATCAATATGACCAGAATTTATCTAAAATGTCTTTACATTGAATTACAAAGTTATATATTAAATTAGCTCTTTTATAATTGCATGCTTATTTTTAGAACAAGATGAGTCTGAGGAAGAATTGGGAGGAGGTGGTACATCGAGGAAAGCCCGACCTGAACCTTTAGATGTAAGTAAAATTATCTATTTTTTCTTTCGATGTCCTGTAGATCGTGATTTTTCATTGGAATTTTACTTTGATTATTGCATGTTCAGATGGGAGAAATCATATTCTACAGAAATGTTTAAATATATTTCAGCAAATTGTATCAAAGTGAGTTTTGTTAATGGAAAAAAGCATTTGCAGTTAATTTTTTACCAAAGTTACTGTATATATTTGAATTTTCCTCAAAAGAAAGCTAACATGGCTATTTTAAAGAAAAAATATTGCTGTATAATAATAAATATTGAATGCTAGCTAATAGGATGGATGATTTTTACTTCCTTGTGTTGTAATTTCACATACTGTATGCATGACACATCAATGACATTTTGATGCAGAATGTTGCCAATTTGATGAAATTTTAAGTCATTTTGTGTAAAGCACTATTTTTGAATCTACAAACTGGACTTGACTATGCACCTGTGGTCCAGTGGACCTCCATTTTACACGTCTGGGACAAGCTCTTAAGCTTGATGTTAATGGAAATATAAAAGAAATTATCTAAAGATTGACAAAGCAGCAATTACTGACGTTTAGAAAAAAGTATAATGTTTAATCAAATGGTAGATTAATTATCATCAACCTATTTTCAAAAGTTCAAAATGGAATTAGGTTTAGAAATTATGCTCAAAAGAAAGTATACACGTATTCTTATAACATATCAAGCCCTTGGGTACTAAAGCCTTTACTTCCAACCAAGACGTATCAAGAATGTACATTTTTATTTGCTATGATAACTTCGAGGAAACATTATTTGCTTTAAATAGGCTTCAGATTGTTTTTAAATATCATCACTGCTATATAACTGTTTTTGTACAACAGATAACAGCTGCACAAAATGCAAATTCCACAGGAGGACCCATTACTCCTAATTCCGCTACGCCAAAGACTCCAAGACCTAGAAAATATGACACTGGAAAGAAAATTGGTCATCGGCGAGTTGATCTTGAGGGCCAAATTACTTACAAAAAGGTATAAACTAGTTTATTGTTCAGATCTTAGTCATGAGAGACTTCATAGCATCACTTGGTAATCTCACATTGCAGATCCAAACAACTCAAATTATGGGTTCTATACAATTGGGAATTAGTCATGCTGTTGGGGGTCTTGCATCAAAACCAGAACGAGATGTACTAATGCAAGATTTTGCTGTTGTGGAGACTACTGCTTTCCCAAAGTAAGATTTTATGGATGTTTAAAAGTGTTATTGCTTAGATTATTGCTTAGATGTGTCGATTTTAATTTAGTCAAGGCAGCAGCTGTACACCAGCTCACCATTACACAGATTTTAAATTCAAAACATATGCTCCAGTGGCATTCCGTTATTTTCGCGATTTATTCTCCATTCAGCCAGATGATTTTTTGGTAAGTTTCATTATTCACTATTGCATTATTGTTTTCATTGAATTCATTTATGCATCTCATGATTCCATTGTAGTTGTCTATGTGTATGGAGCCAATGAGGGAATTGACAAATCCTGGTGCAAGTGGTAGCATTTTTTATGTAACAGCTGATGATGAATTCATCATCAAAACTGTTCAGCACAAGGAAGGTGAATTTCTTCAAAAGCTGCTTCCAGGTTATTATATGGTATGTATTTCATCGGTTATAACCTGCAGATTTCTGTTGTATAATTGTGAATATGGATAAAATGATTTCATTTCTTATTGTAATCTAGAACCTCAATCAAAATCCACGTACACTCTTACCGAAGTTCTTTGGATTGTACTGTTATATGGTTTGCATACACTATCTTTTCTATGCATTGTCAAAATGTCTCTGCAGTTGCTTCATTTGTTTAGAAAATTATTGATCACATCATTTTTGTGAATTTAGTTCGGAGGGAAAAATGTCCGCTTAATAGTAATGGATAATCTGTTGCCATCATCAATTAAAATTCACCAGAAATATGATCTAAAGGGATCAACTTATAAGCGAAAAGCTGCCAAACATGAATGTAAGAAACCTTCACCTACATATAAGGATCTGGATTTTATGGAACATCATCCAGAAGGAATCTTATTAGAAGCAGAAACATATAATGCTCTCATCAAGACCATCCAAAGGGATTGTAGAGTAAGGGCAGATAGAGATTCATGCTCTTAGTTTGAAAACTTTGCATGCAAATTAATTTGCAATTAACTTTAGGTTTTGGCTAGTTTCAAAATTATGGACTACAGTCTACTTGTTGGAATTCATAATCTCGACAAGGCTCACAGGGAGAGACTTGTAAGTTGGATTGTAAGAAAAAGTTAAGTGAAAAATTTAAAATATCGATTTTATGAATTGCAACTGTTTTCTGATTGTATAGGAGCAAAGGAGAGAAGCTTCTCGGCTTGCAGGCGACCAGAGTGCTGCAACTGCTACCTCGACTGAAGCTGATGGTACACAAATAACATTGAATGTAACAATATCCATAAGTGGGATATTGTTGGCTTATTTTGCATGCTAATGTTGACATTAAAAAACTAATTTTATTTAAGGAGTTTCTTCTGCAGCTGGGGGCCCTGGACTTTCACGGAGTCGCTCCATAAATAGGCAACGACTTGTTGCCCATTCCACAGGAATGGAAGCCATTCAAGCTGATTCTGAGCCAATTGATGAAGAAGAAGATTTTCCGTGAGTGATAATCAAAAACATTTCTAATGTCTTTAAACCTACTACAGTGTCTCTCTCAAGTGACAAAATGTTATGTTGTGACTTTAGATGTATTTTACTCATTTTCTTGTATGATGAGCATTGTTCACTTAATTCTGTAAACTTTAGTATATTAAGATTTTGGAATGAGAGGTCAATCTCTAATCCTCACAATAGTTTCAGGAATTGCTATTCACCTTATTTTATTATACATTATAAAGCTTTTCTTATGTGCGTTTTTAGACCAGGAGGCATCCCTGCTCGCAATGCAAAAGGAGAAAGACTCTTTTTATTTCTGGGTATCATTGATATTCTTCAAAGCTATAGGTTGAAAAAGAAATTGGAGCACACATGGAAGTCTATGTTACATGATGGTGTATGTTCTATATTCCTAAATTTTAAGTCATATTACTTAGATTAAATTTGGTTTTCCAAAATTTATATTTTTCTCAACTTTCAGGATACAGTATCTGTTCATAGACCTGGGTTTTATGCTCAGCGCTTTCAGGATTTTATGGCTTCAACAGTTTTCAAAAAGATTCCATCACGTAAGTGATTGTTATTTTCATTTATCCGATGCATGCACTTATTTTCACTTAACAAAAAATAAATAGTTCATAATTTCAATCAAATATTGTGGTTAATATTTGTATTTGAAATGCCCGATAGTTTTTTGTTTAGATTATATTTCTTAATTTCTTTTCATTATAACACATTTCTGAGGATTTCATCTCATATTGACATATATGATTTTACCCAATGCATGAATTCTTTACATATTGAGAGCATATCAGGTTCTTGAGAATTAAAAAGTTTGACATTGGTTTTAAGCTACAATTATTTTTTCCTAGTTATATGAATGGCATAGTATAGACATGCAACTTTTGTACTGGCTTACTTGTTTTGCATATTTGGTGGACCGACCTTCACCTTGCCTTAACCCTATGCATAATATCTGTTAGTGTGTAGTGCACAATCAGACATTTATGCCACATGCCTAAGAATTCTGAAATGGTGTATAGAACTTCAGCGGAATGAAGCAAATGTTTTAGCCCTTTTTCTAAAATTATCTTTGACAAATTTCCTTCATTAAAACACTTCGTAGGAGAACATACATTTTTAAATTTTATAACAGAAAATGTCTACCAGAATTCTACCCTTGCAGATACTGTTTAAATTTATGACCTACTTAAAACAGGGTGGCCACAGGTCAGGGAAGTCAGGGAAAAGTCAGGGAAAAAAATTGTGGTCAGGGAAATGTCAGGGAAATTTGTGAGTGGTCAGGGAAATTTTTCCAAATGAAAGCAAAATGCACTCCTTGCACTCAGGCTGCTTGCAACAGGGTGGCAAACAAGTCCTAAAAGTCCTAAAAAAGTCCTAAATACCCTCCAAAAAATCGAATAATTGTTGCAAATTATTATGAATGTTCTTTGACGACACTGCCTTTACCTTAGTGCAAAGGCAGTATAAAAATATTAGCTGACTCTAGCTCATCCATCGTATTGAACCAATGGATGTAGATGTCCTTAAAAGAGAGTGCCAGGCAAAGTTTAAAAAGGGAAGCATGGTATATGACTGCATGAAATTTTTTTGAAGAGACCGCACCATATAGCCTTGATGCATGCTTGGTACAAGGAGCTTTTTGACCAATTTAGTGTGAAGACCTAGACCTGGAAAAGTCAGGGAACTTTGGTCGTATTTATTTTATTAATCGTCTCTGACCACTTGAAGCTTAAGATGTTGATGAAACTTCAAAATGTCTGGAGAAGTCAAGGAAGAATGGCTTATTTTGAAAAAGTCGGAGAAATTCAACGCAGTCATGGCGATCCAAAATTAATACTTCTACATGGTTAGCTCAGAGCCCATTTTTTAAGTACAATTTGCCAAATTTTTCACCTTTTTCTTGTAAAAATTTGCAAACTTTTTTATAGGTTTTCCGAATACAAATTTGCGAAATTATCCACGTTTTTATGTACAGATTTGCAAAAATTCCCTAGGTTTGCAATGTTCAAATTTTCAAAATTCTTTGAGTTTTCCAAGTACAAATTTGAAAATTTTTCCACATATTTCATGTACTATCTTGCAAAATTCTCAAGGTTTTCCGTGTACAAATTTGCACAATTTTCCATGTTTTCCGAGTACAAATTTGCAAAATTTTCCCCCTTTTTCGAGTCCATATTTGCAAAATTTTCCACCATTTCTTAGTCCAAATTTGCAAAATTTTCCACCATTTCTTAGTCCAAATTTGCAAAATTTTCCACCATTT
>JAQGBX010005704.1:0-13335 GCA_034698745.1 Megaphyllum sjaelandicum
ACAAATTCAGACAAACACTTTTTGGACAAGCTGTTTGCTGTTTGTTGTTTTTTGTTTGCTGTAAACTTCAGTGTGTATCCGGCTTTATACGAACAAAGACTGTATCGATAATTGCTTTGTTTTAGACGAATTCCTAATTCGGATAATACAAAAGTTCAAGTTTCCAAGCATTCGCGCTATGTTTGTATGTTAAAACGAACTTTAGACAAAATGAAAAAAAAAGACACCGACGCATAGCTTTTTTTATAACACAGAACTACATCTACGCTGCATATACATGTATTGTAAATAATGACGCCATGATCATAATTTAACAAAGAGTCATTCCAATGTTAATGAATGCCGTCATCATAAGAATTGTCACAGTAGCCTACATGTATACGAAATACCAGTATGTGCACACCGCGCATTCCTCATGGCAATCTGCGCAGCGCCAACTTTCCGACCAGCGAGTTAGCTGCCACCGTATAAATTCTTGCGCTGTAGTCGTATTTTCGGGACAGAGGGACATGAAAGGTGCCGACACGGAGTGACCATATACTGGTATTTCGTATACTGTCGAATTGATATGGGCGACATAATCGGAATGTTTTGTCGGACATTTAATCACATTTTTCGGACGTTCTACAGCAAAAATGGTACCTTATAACGGGAAATTCCCCGCTAAAAGTTGCAACACGTCGTTCTTACTACATGTTTAACGTGGGGTAGGAATTCATCCAAACATCGCGTCCATGAAACGATCAAATTCGTCACGCTTCTGTTGCACTGTAGTATGAACCACGGTTTAAATTAACGTTATTGATAAGCATTTCAGTTGTAACTTTTTTATTCGTTGTCCACCTCCGCTACAGCGCGTTACCATTTGCCATATTGATAAAACATTAATCCAGCCATATTTGATTTGCAACGAACATGCGCATTTCGAACACACGTGCGAATTTTATCATTTTAAAAAGCTCATATACAATTGTATTGTCTAATGCTATAATGTAATCACCCAGAATTGGACCAATTCAATTACGTTGACGATTAATTGCCATGAGTTGACCAATCACTCTTGAAAACAGTGAAAAAGGCATGGCAGTTATAGCAATTTTATACGCTGCAGCTGGAGGAAAAAAATTCTGCATGGATAAAGTGATGTGGTATGATATACAGTATTGAAAGTATTTATTATACTTTTGTCGAAACTGCATGACCAGAGCAGCAATGGCCAAAGTTACAATGAGTGCAGCAGATAATCCACGTTCATTTTATCAACTTCGGTCTCGTCTAATTCATTGAAGATTTATTGAACACCGTCGAGCCTTTCTTTTGGCGGTGCATCAAATAAATAAGCTTGCATGTAAGTACATGTAGGCTTATAATCCCGTACTTGACTAACTGATCCATAATATCGGAATGTGTTATACAAACAATGACAGAAAATTGTGTTGCGAGGGAAACGCAAGTGTAGCCTATACTTTTGTATAGCCACGCAGACGCGGAATATTAGACTATACTTTTTTGTAGTTTGTACCTCAATTATTGGTTGGTGACCTTTTTTAAGTATATAGTGCACAGTAAACTATTCGAATCCATTGCACATGAATGTGAACATGCTTGCCAATCTCTAAATATATGCATCTGACTAGTTTGCTACAGTATGTTTGATAGCGCAAATTAATATATACAGGCCGGGCTGGACCAAAATTATTGAAATATTATTGAATATTGTTTTCAAAACTGAAATGTAATGTGCAATGATTGTTACGAGTTAGAAGGTTGAGCTGTTTAAAGCTAATCTATACTATCGTTATAGTATGGATTGTACGCTATAGGCCTACTAATATGCCTGCAAATTGGTGTAGGTTGCATTGGCATTTCATTGCCTACTAAAATAGAAGCATACAACTTCCACTTAGTTTCTTTTATCCAGAACAACTGCAAAAATCATTCAGAATTTGAGTATTTCATTTAAGAAATTCAATTTGATTTATAGGGATAAAAGCACACGATGAAAATAACATAAAATGTTATTTTACCAAAAATGGAAAATCGTCCTTTTTTTGGGTGAGATGATACGCTGGCTGTGCTTTGCACTGAAATTGAGCAGTTCAAAGCAGACTGTTCAATGATGGAGCCATATTATAAGGACTTTGACAATGGATGACTAAAGAAACTCCATCTATCTTTGGAAACATCCATCGATCGAACTCTCTACATAGTAAAGATATTTAGAGAAATGAATCGACCAAACGGGATTGGCTCTGTGACAAACCAATTAAGGTTTTTTAGTGTTAACTGTTCCAGGAAAATATAACAATTACTTTTTATGTCAAAAGCATAGGCCCATACTCTTAATTCCCAGCTCTCATTTTTATTCATCATAAAAAATCTCTAATATCCTTCCCCAACCCCAAGGGGGCTACAATTGGCCTTGAGCTTCATTAAATAAAATTAAGGAACTACATGTACGTCTTAAAATACCATTGGGAATCATTCATTTTGAGTTGTAATTCAATAACAATTTCCAGTTCTATAATTTTCATGCTGGAAGTGCTTCAATACATATCCCTTAGTTAACTTCTTTTGAAAATTTATTATAAATGGAAATAAACGTGAATACGATATTCTTATATGCATAAATGGGATAATCGAAAATAGCAAAAAAGTACTCAAGCTCTGCAAAGTACTGCCATATACGAGTTGCCATGGCCATGGCTGGCTTAGTGATTTTCCGTTTTCCACAGAATTGGTCCTACTGATTATTTATCTAAAAGATTTTACTCCGAGATAAACCTCTAAAAATTGACCGCAGTCAGACTTACCCCACGGAATTCGGATTTCCTCCATCTGCGTAAAAATGTTCGCAAACACTGATTACGATGTAGACGAGGTCGAGGCAGTAAGGCTTACAGGACATATTTCTTCAGTATTGCTCTTTTATTTGTACGTAGCACTTTGCACTGAAATTTCATGATTATTACGATATTTTAATGTCCATGACGATTGATGCAATTCATATGCCCTCCTAGAATTTGGTGTTGAAGCTTCAAGTTTTGCCACCTTTTCACTACTATATTGACGCTATATCGCCACATTTGAATTTTGTTTCTACTAATAAAAAATCCCTTCGGTGTGCAAAAAAGGTGATAATTACTTGGTGATATATCGAGGGCGATACGCTAGATTTTCAAATGGCTCTCATCGAAAGTGTTGACTTTCCCGTCAGTTTTACTGATTATATACTTACTTTTGGTACGCCCCTCGTACATTAAACGAGAATAAAAATGGATTTAAACTGCAATTCGTCTGTTGAAGAAACGATGCACATGTTTTTGTATGATTTATCGTCGAAACGGAAAACTCTTCTTGCGGCTGTAATGAACCTATAATTTTTTGTGCTATTCAATTTATCGATTTAGATTAACCGAAGTGCGTGCGTTACATGAATTCGACATTTCGTTATTGTTGTTATAATTCTTGTTCTGTCATTATTGTTCTTCCAGATAAAAACCAAACATGAGAAAGATAGACGTATAGTCTCGAGTCATTTTAGATGCGTCACTCTGGCATGTTACATAATCTGAATAATCGGTTGTATTTGTTAACCATCAGCGTTAATTGACTCAAGACTGGCATTTATTATCTATTATTATATCGAGTAGTTTGAAATTTCTGGCCTCTGATGGCTCATCGACCCACTAAATACTTAATATCCGATGCAGTTTAGTCGAGGTGTCGATAGGCGTTGACAGAATCCGTCTTGACATCAGAAAGGCAGAAAATGACCCTGGGGAGACGCAAATCGATTTGTCCTCTTTGAAGAGATCCCATGACGATGCGACTGAAAGCACCGAGAAGTGACCATTTTCACTTTGTTTTGCAAGATGACCTTTCCACGTCCTTCGGTATTCTCTTCCCTCGATGTGGTTTGGAAACCAGTTTTCGTTACTTACATCGTCTATAACTCATGAACGCACGCGAATTGGACGTATCTGCTATTTTTATCGCTAATTGAAAACTAATATATGTAGTCTAGCCACGCTGCGCGTAAATCGGCCAAATGCTGGCCCCCTCGAGCGTAAATCAATGTGAATTAATGTTTTAATCAGCTAAGGCAACAAATCTGAATTCTGCTGCAAACATCATATTTGCCGTCATGCTTTCCGAGCATGATGCTTATTTAAGTATTGCGATGTGCTGTTTAGCCGAGCGACTCTGGCGGCGTTGGCCACGGGTAATACGACGAGCCTAGCTGGTATTACTTTCAGCCTTCTCAGAATTTCTTATCAAATATAGTGCTTGGCTTATGGGTCGTTTCCGTAATGGGTATTTTATTGAGAAGTCAACGTTTAATGGCTGATCCTGCGCTACCTCGTTGGTCTCTTACGCCCGCTCCTTTCGCTTTTGTTGATATTGGCACTGACATGCCGTCCACTCGCCGTGGAGAAATTCCCCCGCCATCCATCTAATGCATTTCGTGTATAAACCTGGGTGCTGGAACGTCGTTAAATATTATTTCCAATCAACCAACCGGTAACTGGATTGCAGCCGACGCACCTTTTAAAGGAATGGAAGACGGCGATGCGTTGCTAAGCGTGCCAATATTGATGGAGTGCCCAATCTCGTTACGGATCAAGATGACCCTTTCGTTTGATGGCTGTATCAGCTATAGGATGGCATATAAGAGACTGCTGACGGCTAGTCGCAGCTAAGCACCGCTCATATTCCTATGTGTACGCGCATGTTTACGGAAGTCTGTGGCCAACCACTATATCAGTGTACAAACTGCAGGTGTACATGTATCGTTGATGGACTAGCGCGCTACAGTTACAATCGAAAGCGTAATGGCTCGTTGTTGCGTACTTTTGCCTAAGTTGATAGGTTTGCTGACCGAAAGGATCGATGGAATTGCCTCTGGAAAGGAATAGTTGGGAATTGATGGGGATTGAACGATTTAACGGCATGGTCGGGGTTGATAAGCAACGGAAAACTACCGTGACCTCGGTTTCATAGCCGCGTATTTACCCACCTGAATGACGCTCTGTCCAGTGTGTACAAGGAGGGCGATTTGATGGCAGGCCCATTCAAACTCAAGTTCCCGTGCAATAGCTTTTCTTCACATTATGGCTTTTTCGAAGAACAACCGGTGGCTGCTCTCGCGTGAATTCGAAGCAGAAACCACTTGGTGCGAGGAAGCTGAAGTTGGTGCATGTCTGCTTACGTTAGCGAGCCAAGGCATGTTTATGGTCCTGTATCGACTGTGAAATTGCCAAATGAAATAAAAAAATGTCACGTCATTACGTATTACCGAAATCCAATTCTGCGAAAAGTCGCAAAATCCTTGGCTTCGACGCTGCTGTTTAGAATGCGGCTCCCGTCGGCATTTGAGCATCCTTTCAATTTCCCCCAACACGCGTATATGTACGTTATTGTATTAGACTTTTAAGAACGATGGGAGTAAAGGTAAAACGTAAATATTTGCGTAAAATGAAAATTGCCCGACGTGCGTTGTAAATGCGACTCTTATTTATGTTCAGCAAACTGAAATAATCCTGGTGCTTTCATCGCCGCTTGGATGTATAGCTTTAAAGCGTTCTAATGAATCTTGATTAGATTTACGACACCGAGCACAGATTTCGCTACTTATTGCATGATATTAAACTGCATGGACTGAAAAAAACTGATCGTTAAAATTCCGGGGATTTCATGGTGATGATGTGATTAAAACTCTAATCAAACTACTAAAGCAACGAATGATAAAATTCGCTGACCATGCGTGCAGATTCAAACATGTTCTCAAATGTGGAGGAGCTAGAGGAAATATCGGTTTGAAAAGTTTGATATTCCAGAAACCTCTATTTGTTGCGCAGTAATGTTTCGAGTTGCACACACTCGCACTAATCCCTCTTGAAGCTCTCTCCACGAATGTCTCCTGAAATAACATCAACAATTGTATATGCATGGATATATCCAATATTCTGGCTTCGCTTTTTAGAATGTCCGAGAAGTTCTTGAGCTTGCACTACAGTAGTGCTTTGCTGTTTCTATAGGATTGAAAAGATAAACCAGCTGAACCGCATTTTAACATCCTGGTTTCGTGAAATGCCGCACATGGCATAGGTTCGTTATAAAAACTTCATTCATCGAGACCACATTTTACATATAGTGTATAGGCCTACTGTAGCTATAGCTACTGATGCTGCCATGGTGTTCAAACGCGACGGATTTAGTGAACACACTCGCCTTTAAATGGATTTTTTTTTTCAACGCATGCATATACATACAAGTACTTAGATTATGTCGTATAATACCGCGTTTATACAGCAAATGTTTTACTTTTTGGGATTATGATCCGCATCTAGGCTGAAATTTTGTCATACCATTTCTAAGCCTGGCTTCTACCCATAAGTTGCTAATTTCCATGATGGAGCAGCGGCTAATTTCATATCACGAAAGCGGTGGAGTGCTTAGATCTATGCAATGTTTGTATAAACAAACTTTTTTTAATCAAGCGGAAAAGTGAATCTGTTTTGCATGCCTGCTATAGTGCTTTAATCAATAATCTCATCCAGCCATCCGGATGGCTGGTGTCAATGAACATGCATCAAAAAAAAAAGAGGATCCACTTTTATGAATTGATTTAATAGCAGGGTAGCCTAGCAACAATGATGTCATCTGGAGGAGTGCAAATGTGATTGATGAATGCGGGATCTCGTACTAAATCTTCTTGATATCTAAATGAAAGTGCAGGGCTCGACACGTAAGCTGCGAGGCCAACTGTTGTGTTTGCATTTCCTATTCGAGACGAATTTGCTTGCTTCTCACCAGTGACATTTGTGGTTGTTCTTGTTCGGTGAAGTAATCGTGTGACATCGACGAGGTCGTTTTTCAAAGCCACGTCTTAATTGCCTTATTTTAATTTGCCCTGGAAACTGTTTTGAGCTACTCAGATTTGCCTCGGTTGGCTCTGCAAGACTTCGTAAGAATCAAAGAAGGCTGGGACTGGTGCCGCAGAGGTGCGACTTCGTGCGAACATTACATTTCGCATAAAGAAATTTCAAATAAAATAAGCATTCAGATTGATATCGCCTAAAGGCATACTGTACATCAACAGCTTTTGTTAATTGGAGTGACTGCCTTTCAAAAAGCTAGAAGTGTTGTGATATCCTATATGATATTGCTACTATAGTTCTTTTTAATAATTGCTGGTATTTATTAAAGACCACCACTAGCTAATTATTAATTGGAACAATATACATGGAAGAGGAATGAATCGGGCTTTTACAAAACTGATATTGTATTTACTGATGAAAATTTCTTTAAACTAAACAATCTGTTTATATCTGTGTAAAATGTAAAATAATATGCAAGGCCTGGGGTAGAGCGTGATGGTTCCGTTTGATCTGGTACGTGGACTCCTCCTGTGCTTGTATCAAAGGGATGATGTCACCTTCAGAATGTCTCCCTGCTCTAGGATTTAATACAATTTTTTGCGCCAATTTTATCCATTAAATAATAATTATAAACGTAACTACGTTTATAATTATTATTCTGGGATATACGTGTATATTCCTACTTATGAATTAAGTCACGTTTTGACATTTAAGATTGGTTACATAGTATACACGTAGGCCTACATCATGTTTCCCTGCAACTGAGATAATGTAGGCCTACTCTTAATTACATTGGGTCTTACACCCAATATTACGTGCTAGGAAACGTGTAAATTTGTTCGTGAAGAACATGTGGATGCAGGCTCAATAGATTTTTCTTTCCTGATAAATTGCCGCAAGTGCAGTTTAGATTAAAATGAAGTCTCGATTTTGAAATAGCGGTGATGAGGAAGGATATTTCAGGGCTCATACGCTGCAGGATTGATCTACAAAAGTAGCTCCATCATGGTGTATCAGTATCTTTTCTATTCAAATGGAAGAGAAAAAGTCTGGAGACCGATAAGTCCAGTGCAACTTAAAGAGTGAGCTGCGTGTTTTGGCGAAGTGACGGTAATATTAATTGTAATCTTGACTGATTTCCGACACCCGGAACAGGCCAAGTTTTTTACCGGAAGTGCTCCTGCAGAAGCGAATTATGGTTCATGCTGTAACGGACTTGAAACCCGATTTGGTCCAAATTGAAAACAGCAGGCGGCTAGTATGAATTCTTCTTTGAAGCTTGTTTATTCCCGACCAATTCTTGTTATTTTATGGAAAAATATACCAAACAGTTCACTTTAACGCATTAGCAATCCATTTTTCCCACAAAATATTATGCTTAAGCGTTAACTTAAGGTAAATCAAACGAACATTTAGTTGCATTAATCATTGGTCTCATAATATCGTGCTGATAAGCATTAAAACATGGTTTTAAAAAAATCACTCAAATTGAGGCATTCAACATATTGCTTTACATGTATATTTGTCATGGTTTGGATATATAGTCCTGTATATTTGGGATAGTCAAATCGGGATTTGGAAAATAATCAAATTTCTAGAAAATTTTATTATCTTTTGATAGTTTTTTCAAATTTTTGCTTTTATGACTTGTACATGTCAAATATGTATGCCGAAAATCCAATAAAAATGTCGTACGATAACATATGCACTCGTTAGTCGTGGTTAGTGAATATTTTACGCCAGTGGCATCCGTTTTTGTCACGACATCATGTAATACCGAAATAAAATCCGTCGCCGATGCATCTTTTAATCTTGCCCTCCAGTACCGCAATGCTGAAGTTCCGCGCAGTGGGAAATTATAGCAATTACTGGACACGGGAACCTTTTTTTGCATTTTGTATTATTCAGGGATGGAATGGACCCATAAAGAACTAATAAGATTTGTTGATTGAAGTCGTACATTATAAAGGTGACTGAACAACAAAAAACACCTTGTAAATGGAATTGCTGTACTTAATTTGGAGACGAGTATACTTTAAATTAATTTGGCTGACCAGTCGTTTTGTTTAGGTACTGTACTAGCCTACAGTACATGCAGTATGCTTTTTGCACGTGCACCTCGATATAAATTAAGTTATCTAAAATAAGGAATACGATTGTGTCATTTTATTCTCATTATCAATTTAAAAGAAAGTTCAATTCATTTAGCGGCAATATTAAGTCCAGACATGGATTTTATAGTCCGGATACAAATCTTGACGGTAGATCCGGCTGCAGGTCATTTGTTTACTCACTTATCACACGCGTGTTCAACAAGAACTAAATGTTTTTAAGCGGCCATTTAGTTTGTTTTCGATTTCGGTTGATGGATTAAGCTTTTGTAAATATCATCTAATCATTTATTCCTTTATGGGAAACCATTATAGCTGAATAGAATTACCGCAGCGTTCAGTCGTCCGAAGGCGTTCTGTTTTCTCTCTCCAATTCTTAAACCACGATTTAATCCTATTTGCAAACGCCACTATGTGCTCCAACAAATGGTGTTTACAATATCCTAATCAAATCGCATGTCTGTTTAACGGATTTTGTTAGACTCGCGCACGCGCCTATAGCCCCCTAATGCTCCGTAAATCCATAATCCAGGCTGCTTTGTTGAAAATCCACTACATGTCTTGTTTACTGAAAAGATTGTCTGCACTTTTTTTTCCGAGAAATCGCCGTGAAATCAACGTGAAACAAATGAAGCAAATATTAGTGGGCGTCAGCTTTGTGCCACTTTGTTATTATTGAATTTGGTGGAAGGGTGGATTTGTGGGAGGTCGTTTTATGTAACGCTGTAACAGCAGGATGCTGATAAAAAAAGATGTCGAGACCACCTACATGTATAGTTGCCGATTTAACACCAAAAAGTATGGGCAGACCTGCGTAAACTTGCGCTTTTACCGTTGAGTATACGTCGTAACAGCCTTAATTTTCAGAGGGCGCTGGTTAACCATCCCATCTGCCCGGAATGATTCAGTTCCTTAGAAGAAATCGATTGCTTCGTCTAGTTAAAACATACCCACGTACGTTTTAGATCCATGAGTGGCCTTTAGCTGTTTTATTCAAGGAAAGTAGCATCAGTGCATTACATCGTGGCGGCATCATGAATTAAGGATGGTGAACCTTTCTTCGCAGATTAGTTCAATGGCACTCGTGCAGTTTTTGTGGATTGGTTTCAATGACAAAATTTCATTGCTGTTTTCCCTATATATAGTATATCAATGACATGAATTAATTAGTTATTAAAAGTTAAATTAAGAAATTGATCGAGAGGCGTTTCCGACATCGTCCATTATATGCAATGCAAGTCGTCTTGTCCGAATTGATGTTTGCATGCACTGATTTGATTTTGATATACATGTAGACCGGGTGGAACAGATCAGAGGAAACAATAGAAACTCGGTGCATATATAATGACAAATAAATCCAAAATGGCTGTATGGACTGGAATAATTTATTAAACTGTGAGGGCTAAAAGTTATATTCAATACCCCGCTGACCTTGACACACGTTGTCAAGGTCATTCGAATGCCAACTTTTGAAGTAATGGCTCAGTATAGGCTACGCATGTACATGTAAATTGGAGACCTGTAGAGGACGGAAAAACAGAGCTATAGCGCAACAAACCGAACGAAATTCGGTTAAAAAAGATGGGAGATACAGGCAATGCATACAGCCATTTTTGATTTATTTGTCATCATGCAACGAATTTCTATTTTCTCTAATCGGTTCCATCTGGTATAGTTGGCATCGTGGGTGTACGTTCACAGGGATTCATGACTTATGAGTAGGCCTACCCACTTTTAGTTGAGAAGTAGGTATGTCTGTTACATATTCTGATATATTGATGTTATTAATGCGGACATCCCTGCATATAATGTATCCTCATCCTATATGCTAACGGAAGACATGGCGTTCGAATGTCCAAGTTGTAGCTCAAAAATGGCGATTCAATAGGCACGCAAGGTGCCTTTTTCCGTTTAGCTCTGCAATTTCTGTTGAAGTTGCGAGCAACGCCATCGAAGTTATATCGTCGTTTGCCAATAATGGACATTCTTGGTTAGAAATTGTCCATGTTTCAATTTGAAACCGTCCGGAACATCATTTAACTGCGTACATACAGTATACATGTAGAAATTTGGGCCAGCGCATCATCGTTCTGACATTTAATTGGTGCATATACAAATTCCTTTTGTGGATGCTTGAAATAACTGCCACAAAACAAATACTCGGATAAAGCTTAATTAAATATCACTGCTGCTAATTATTGACAAATTAATTATCTTAATTATGTTGATTTTTGACTAGGGAGTATACAATTGTACATTGTGCAGAGCACGTTCACTTTGAGCTAGTGTTTATTTACTTTTGCGTGCATGAGTCTCTAATTTTTCCATCCCTAATTGTAAATTAAAACATAATGGAAATTTATGCTTTGTTTGAAATAGTACGGACTATGACGCTGATGTCATGTTCTATTGTTATTAGATCTGTGCGCCTTACATTAAACATGTCACGGGCGTGTTTCTGGCAGAAATTTGAAAGGGGCGGGGGTCGATTAAAATACAAATTGAGAAGAACATTAGTCTGTTAATTGCCTAATTAATTATGATAGAGGTTTTTCAAACTTAAGCTGTTTTTTTTATTTACACAAGACGCATCTCAGCTTAAGCTGCAGTTAATTAAAAGAGACACTTTGATCGGTCTTTCATAATCTACATGAGTAAACTTCTCAAATAAAGGAGTTTAAAGATTTGTCTGATCATTTTTTATGGAAAATCATTAAATAAATGTTCGGTAGTCAGGTTGATCCATGGATTAATGAGTATCGAAGTTAGTATTAAGTTTAAATTTTGACTGGATATATTAAAGGAAATACATTATAAGAGAAAATATCGAAATATGCCATTTGATCACGCATCCAATTTGCTCACCACAATCTTAAAGATTACGGAAAGTGAACAAGGTGTTTTGGGATTATGCTAATTTATAGTGCAATATTATTTGATTATTTTCATTTAAATGTGCATAATCTGTGTATTTTATTCTCGTCTTTGTCACAATCGATGTTTAGTAGTTCTAGAAAAATAATATCGTTCTTTTGTTTTACAGAATCGTGAAAAACTTTGAGAAACTCTACAATGTGTGACATTTGATAGATCCATGAAATCTGTCTCGCGAGTTTGTGCTTTGCAAACACTTGGACTAAAAATTCGTCTTGCTGGTATTCTATGTGAAAGGACACTGACTTCTACTAAAAAACAACAATGGAAGATGGAAGTAGAAGACAAGGAACAAGGTAAATTTCATCTTAATCATATACAGATTGATACACCCTAATCCATGCCCCCGCGAATCTCCGCAATGAAAATGCGTATTTATTAACGAGTTTCACCATGCACGGTCATAAATGTTATATTAATTGCCATGACCGGCCAAACGCTTTGAGCAGAAAAAACGGCCAATCAACTTACTTCCGACCATTTTCTCAACACATGCTGAATGTACCTTATCTATTGGGTTATGTGGATGGAAATATTCACGAGGGTTATACAGAATGCTCGTGAGTGGAATAATTATGAAATTAAACTGTGATTTCAATACATTTTCTATTAAGTCTGTAAATTAATCTAGTGATAATAGATATAGGGTTTGCATTAGGTTTGTGCTCGAACAATATAGTACGTGTGTTGGATTAGAAATGAGCATCGATCTGATGGTCTGTGGAGAGAAATGTCGTTTGACTATGGCTCTTAAGCGTCTCCAAATTTGTCTTTAATTAGTGGGCAAAACCGCCTCTGCATAATCCAGAGGAGTGATTATTTATTGGGTTTTATTCTCCTAGAAGAGGGTAGGATTTAATGCCATTAAGGACTGTCTTTTATTTAGCTTTAAGAGGTTTAAGTAAACAAAGACCATTGCATTGCTTAGTCTTAGTGAGATATAGCTCTCTACAACTGTAGTTTCTATACTGGTCGATTGAGAAGATGAACGCATATGTCACTATCTGTTAACACGTGAATATATTCTGTTCCTACATGCATGCGTATACATGCAGTAATGACTTATTCTGCTGTCGTACTAAACTTAAACTGTTAAAATAAATTTACCCAATCTGAACACCCTCTTACAAATAAAAAGCAAGCTGCTTCATCAATTGAATCACGTTATTGTTGGAGCTTCTGGCCTAGTTCTGTTCAAATACGCTCGAGGTGTAAGGAAGAGTTTGTTCGCTTTCTATGTTTCACGTTGTTCTATTGTCTGGAGAAGATAAGTCACACGATACATGCATCGAAATTTTCAAATCCTAAAACATGTACTGCATGACGTACTGCTCCGCCGGTCTGTGCCACCTGTCTAGTGCCATTGACGGTCCTTCACTTCCTTGTCTCCTGCCGTCGCTACGCTG
>JAQGBX010005705.1:0-13335 GCA_034698745.1 Megaphyllum sjaelandicum
GACACGATATGCCATACGGTAAACAAATACCGTCGATGTTACGGTATTTGTTTACCATACCCAAAAATTCCCTAATAATGCTTAATAATACCTAAACATCAGCATCCTGATAATAACAATCTTCAGGAACATTAGGCCATTTCACGTAATGACATGTTTATAGTGTTTTGTGGAATTCAATAATTTCCTGATGAATTTGTATGACCGAATAACTTGTGATGGAAAAGTAGTGAGAATGTTGTTTTAAATTAATGCTTATTATGCAATAATCAAGATATTTAGAAATTGTTAGAATAAAAGTCATAATAAACAGTACCTACAAAATCTACTGGTAATGCTAAACTAGTATAAGGATAAGTTTATCAGGCATACTTTGAGCCAGTGCAAAGTTATCTGGAAAAAAGACCCATATTAGCCAATGTGTTTTCAGTAACTAATTGTGTCTTTTTATAACTTCTTTGGTGACAAAACTCGTCATATTTAGCATGTAGACACATGCAGAAATCACTTTTCATACATCTACATTACATTCAAAATGATTTTTTCAAAGTCCCTGAAGATGTCGCTTTATTTCTGCAAATACAGTGTATTTACCCAAGGATTGAGCTTCTTTGTTCAACAGTGTTGTAATCCAATATGGCGTATATTACTGCTCACTATACTACTACCCTTAAACTACATGTATATAAGCTAATAGTCATCCAAATGGTGTCATCCAAGGGTATAGCCTAGAAAGGTATAAACTAAATAGCTTAGGACTTAAATAAGACTGTAAGCTAGCTTAGTCTACACTGGATCACGGGCCCCTAAAAGGCGCGGGGCCCATAGGCCGGTGCCTATTTGGCCTAATGGATAATCCGGCCCTGAAATTTTAGTCTGGATGGATCATAGAGCAACTGTCTGTTTCTATGACTTGTTCCTTGAACTTGTTCTTATATATTCCTGAATGTTGCCTAAACTTTCTACATGTATATGTTTAAGGCAACAGAAGGAAAAGTTTCCATAAGTTGGACAGCTTGTTGCTTGTTTACTGTCTAGAAACGAGCTGTATATACGCTATGTATTTGTTGATTTTTTCGGTGTGGGCAGAACGTTTAACAAAGTGGGAACAGAACCAACCTTAGTCAGATGTTCCTATAAATGTTCCTGAATTGTTGTATTGAAAGAGTGACAATAGAATTGTAGATACCTCTTTGTAGATTTGCATTACCCATGCTGGCATTAATATTCTTATTGCCCGCTTTGGTTGATAGCATGTGGTTGCACGTAGTTGTTCAATAAGTCGGATTTGTTGGTGTGTATGATCAAACGTCCGAAGCAGTCTTTAGCCAAAAAAATAGTTGGATTTGCTTGAGGGTGAATAGCGATTTCTGTAAAGGCGAAAACGGATTGTGCACCTTAAAGATGAACCCAAGTTGAAGCTTTTGTGCAGGCACCGTTTTATACGTTGAAAATATGTTATGGTTTATGGTAATCCCTGGAGAATTTCCACTACTGCATGCTTTAAATCTTCCCGTTCGAGAAAACATGGTGTGAGGAAGACTCGTATTTGATTTTTCGTTTTTTTGTGCCGGTGAAGTATAGTTTTTATGTGCTGTTTTTAACATATATCACAAAATGAAGTCATTTAAAGGGTGAATAATAAGCGATTTTACTGTACATTGCCCTGAATTTGGTTTTCCCACAAACGAGTCGTTCCATTATTTCAACAATTTGAGGAAAGTCAATGGTTTTCTTTTCATATTCAGTATACAAGTATACACAGTATTCTGACTCATGATTTTAAAATTTCATTCTTAAGGCAAACAAATCTCTTCAAATTTATGCATTTTTTAGTTGAAATTGTGCGTGATTATAGAAAACGTATTTTTTAAAATTTTAACTTTAATATTTTAAGGCCAGTGTTATTCATGCAAGACATTAAACCCTACCATATGATAAATAAATTAAGATTGTGAATTAAAATACACACCTTATTTATAGGAAAACCAATATCGTTTATCCTTAAAATCTATAAATAACATTTTAAGGAAATTGTTTAGAGGATAAAAATAACTTATCTGAAGGTTGAACCTTACTTGACCAGTTTCAAAATATTTTGAATATCACAGTGTATTTCAAAATTGCTTAACGTGAAGAAAATTCTAAAACTATATATGCACTTGAGTGTAGCGTAGATAATATACATCAGTGTAATTATTATTATTATTTTTCATTTCCTCATTGCAAATTAAAGGGTTGATGAACAAGTTAAATATAGAAACCAGTTATAATCAGGAGGTTAATGTTTGGATTTTAGCTACTGCAACTGTATATAAATTTATATTAGCGAAAAACTAGTTGATTGATGTTTAATTCTCGGACGAAAGTTGCTTTGCGAAAATTAATTTAAACTTGCGCAATTACATGACCCCCTTACATATGACTCTTACATACTGATAATTGTATTTATGGTGCTCTACAGGATTTAGAATAGCGTACAGGGTAAATCAGTATAATTTGATATTTGTTAGAAAAAAAAATACAGTAAACCAACTCGCCACAACGCCCCCTTTTTTCATCATGGACCCCCATGCTTCAGCCCTGCCAACACTCTTTTGTAGGGCCATGGCAATTAGCAGCGTGAAAAAAACGATTATGTTGTCGGTGAAATAAAAGTGTGGTTATTTTCGTGGAAAGAATAACACAAGATGTCATTTATTTATGTTCAACGACTGAAATTCCCGGGAGGAGAAATAAAATGTTGAGTTCTGTTGTTGACATAGAAAATATTATCCTGTTGATGAACAGTAAAACAGGTGTAGAAGTGATGTTTATAGGGCCTAAGCATGGATAAGCACCCCCTACAGCGGGTTTGTCCATTAAGTATGCAGTGTCAATCTATTTCGCTGAATTTCCACAAGCGTATACATGTACCGCTCATAAAACTGAACAAATGAATAAATAATGCTGCAAACTACTTTTCTTATGCAAATGTTCATTTCTGAAAATCCTAAGGCGCATTGCATTCATTGCTGTGCTCTAAAGCTTGCTCCAATTTTTACACCACATTGAAAAAAAAAAAAAAAAAAAAAAAAAAAAAAACATTAACAAATATCAGAAATAAGCGAATGATCAAAGTAAAATCGTAAACTATTGCATTTCGATTATTAAAAATATATTGTGTACAGCTGTAAGGTAATCTCACTGCATGCATTGCAAATGTATTTAGGTGTATACTGTATAACCAGCAATACATTTATAAAAGCTTTATTCAAAAACGCACTATATGAAAAAAATATAAACAATTGTA
Source organism: Megaphyllum sjaelandicum (assembly GCA_034698745.1). Taxonomy (NCBI): domain Eukaryota; kingdom Metazoa; phylum Arthropoda; class Diplopoda; order Julida; family Julidae; genus Megaphyllum; species Megaphyllum sjaelandicum. The sequence continues at coordinate 3,293 of JAQGBX010005705.1, forward strand.
TTTGAAAATATGTTTCGATGAAGTGTTATATTAATACATTTTAAAAACCACATCATAAATATGCATTTAATTTAATATAAGTCAAACGATATTTGTTTTTGCATTACAAAATAATGCCTTAAGATAATGCACAATGAATTTTGCTAAAAAATACACATGTGTATTTTTAGATAATGGCTATACCTGAGATTATAAATACTCATGGGAACGAATAATGTATTAAAACTTAGCGAGTGAATGATTGGACAGATCACATATTTTGATGTGTTATCCAATGACATGTTCCAAATTATTTTATTCAGCTTATAACCACGTTCTTTATTCATAACTAGCTGTAAAACTCGAGCTGCATGCACTTACAAGTAGCCACTTGCTGAAGCGACGAAGTGGGCCTAATGAAGGATTCATGACTGCAGCGCCCCCATGCTAAAAGCGCCACCATACCACATCAGCAAAGGCGCTTCATCGTAAAACTTTTAGCCTACTAAGACACCCACATACAAACATACATCTCGTTGACGTTGAAAGTGAGTCACCATTTTTGAGTGCACTATTTCATTCAACAGAAAATCAAAAAGTCTTTTTAATTGCGGGGTTTGTTTCTTAGTCCTAATAGTCCTAATAGTCTTAATTCTTAGTACTGTTAGTCCTAATTGTAAGACGGCCCTGCCACTTTGAGTGGCCGTCACCCAAGGCTGCCAAACCTGTGGCATTTGACCTCGCCCGTGCTCGCCAGATTAGAGCCTCGTTAATTATGCGAGGAATGCCACCACTCTCAACTGTTACCCAGGTTCATGTTGCATAACAAAGGAACCATGGTTACTTGGAAAGGTAAGAGACTTTAGAAAATCCGTTAGGAGCAAGACGGCAACTGGAGACATTGTCCCTGCTCATGACAACGCATCTTTACGACCAGGAGGTCGAGATCTACTCAAAAACAAGCTCAAGTACAAATTGTAAGGCAGCTACCCCTACGAAAGTATAGCGTCCCCGCCGTACAGTGCAGCCAACCGAGGGGGCAGCCAAAAGAAAAATTCGTCCAGCAAAAGTTCCAGTGTTCCTGTCCACAGGACCAGCTTTTCAGCAACAGATCCAGTGTTCCAGGATCCCGGACCAAGGGATTGAGCCACATCAGACTTGGAGGTCCACCAACAGAGGAGACGGTGAGTCCCACCTTAAGTCCACTGCGTGTCCGAGCACCGTGCATCGGAGTGACTGGTATTTCAACCATCTCCAGATTAAAGCCAGGTCCCATTGCACCCATCCAACAGGACAGTCATCAGAGCCTATCCAATGTCCACGTTCCGTGTGTGCCGCGTAAGTGTTACCGCGACCGAATTTTCTACAGGTCACCACTGAAACCGCATTACGGCCACATTAGAATTTGACATGGTGACCAGTGCCCTTGCCTATACGGATCGTGACTGTTCTACTTCAAGTGACTCTCCACAATGGATCAAGAAGATCCCAGTAACTTTGTTTTCGTGTACAAGATGCGCTATCTCTTTCCGCATGGCATTGGCGTGTGCCAGCCCATGTAAGCTACCGGGCACTGCGAAAATAAATAAAATACTTGTGTTCCGCAACCTGCCTACTTACTGTCTTACACTAATAGCGCTAATTTATTGGAACCCTGTCGAAACCGTTTTTTGCCATGTGAACTTGTTTGTTTAAATTGATGCAGTCGTGCATAACTTTTGTAATCCTCTAGAAATCTGTTGATTTTGTTTTGACAATTCACGAGACATTGTTGACTTGGACATCTGTTTGATTTTTTACATGAAGTATACATGCATTTATGCCGCTGCATGCTCATCCTAAGTTGCTATCCGAGTGTTAGCCTTAATGCTTGACGTTTTCATTGTGCATTTTGTATTTGGTAACATCTTCAATGTACGCTGCAATCAATGCAAAACTGTTTCAATCCATGGCACAAAAACATAGTAAGATTGGGTGGCTACATAAAGAACACCATGACATTTTGTTTGTGTTTTATGATTTGTACTTTTTACTTGTCTACTGATTCACTTCTGATTTACATTGCAATTGTACCACACTGAGAAGAAATGCGTTGGAAAACATGTATAAATTGCAATACGTTAAAGCATTTAAGAAAATTATGAATATTAAGTTATCAAGATATATTCTCATCGATACATTTCAATATGCATTCTCGTCTATGCATTTCAAAATGTATTCTTATCAATGTATTTCAAATTGTAATTTCATCCATGCATTTCAATAAGTGCATTCATCAATGCATTTAAATAAGTATTTAGCTATAAGAAGTTTCCATATATATGTATTTGCGTTACATGTAATGCATTTCAAAATGCATTTAAATAACGCAAAAGGTATTTTCAAATGCCTTCTTGAAATTGTTTAAAATAACGGCTGCATGGATTTTAATGAAATTTGCTGAAAAAAATGTTTCCATGCATCATTCCTGAACATGTTTCAACATTAATAGATATATGGTTCAAAAATTGCACGTGTTTAAAAGTCGAAAGCAGAGATGAACTCCGAGGAGATAGTGGCTTAAGCAGCAGTATGTTGTTCGCTTTTTTAACTTTTGAAGGAATTTCAGGAGCAAGCATTTATAAAATATTCAAGGTCTTAAAAATGTCCAAACGCTCGGTCTATATAAGTGGATTGAAAAGTTCAGAAATGGACAGACAACTGTGAAAGATGATTCAATTTTGCAATGAAGTTGGGGTCCACACTAACGTAGTGGCAACTACCAAATAATTTGGGTTAGTGGATTACACCCCAGTACCACATGGTATTCATATACTGATATATTGTCGTAGGGTACTGAGTTGAATTGAATTCAGAAGTAGACAGCTAGCCAGACTGCTGCTTTAAGCTAGGCATACACTCGCTGCATAACTGAACGATAAGAAAGATGCTTCTTTCAAAATTGATTTTTTTTTAAATTAATAGATGACGTTTACATGTCCTCGCTAACAAATTCCATGAAAATCCATGCAGCCGTTTAAAAAAATGATGGAGTGGACCTTTAAAGAACGTACATGCACCGCGGTTCTTTGACATATCTTTATTGAATAAATTTTATTTTATATTGGTTTTAAGTACCAACGATTCACAATTATATTCGTTTTTTATGTGTTTATAAGGTCTATAGATGTCGTTTTGACGTTTTAAAACGTTTTCCGAATTTACACTTACATTTTACCAAAACCGTCTCTGGAAAATAGGCCTACATCAGATTGATCAAATTAAAAAAAATCCAATGTAGAGCCAATAATGTCACCTTATTGGGTTATCGTCCTCATCAATTTTAGCAAACCGGTTAATTTGATGAAAACGATAACCGATTTTCAAAGCAACTCTTTCTTTCGATTTCCGGAATGACTATCCTATTGCCCCCTCGTAATCAAGGTATGCCCATGGTAAAAAAGCATGCGAACAGAATTGCCAAGGTATTGGAAAACAGATTAAAGGTGCCGTGGATATCGGTTTGAGAGGAAGCCCCTGGATTTCGCCTTTCTTGATTGATAATCCTGCAGACAAAGCAATTGTGCGCAATTAGATGTAAGGCATGCACCTAATGGGTTTTAAACCTGGGATTAGACACGCGGGCCTGAAGGGCTGCTTTGCATAACGGAAAAGTGGAAAATCGATTGTGACGAATAAACGGCGAAGGAGAGCCCTTTGCGTCGAAATTGTGTTAAGTGCTGTACAATTGCCGGTGCCTTTCTGGAGGGTCGGCGATGGTCTTGGTGGAGATGTGTTCACTCGTTGCATCGCCTGCTTCAATAAAATGAATGGCTGGTGCACAAGTTCTCCAGACCGCAACTTGCACAATGCCTATTAGCCTTAAATGGCCCAATTGTTCATCTGGCAAAAGGTTTCTAATTTAACTCTTAATCTCCGTTGCGCTTATGCAGTGTGTTGCATTCTCTGAAACTACATTTACAAGTTATTCAACATAAACTGTACAATATATATGTATAGATTGGAACATCTAAGGCCAACGTTAAAAACCCGCAACCAACAACAAATATCGTGCCTATGTATTTTTACATATATTTTGATACATAAATGTAAACTAATTTGTAAAAGTATTTATCAAAATAAATTTAAAACTAGTTTTTAAATTTATTTTTAACTTTTTAACAATCTGCCGTAAATACGGAATTAAGCGCCCCGGCGCTTATTTGCAAATTCCGGGAAACATCTTCCCCCCCGGCGATTATTAAAGGCAGGCGGCTATTGCTGGTCTGGCGCTTGTCTGTTCCTCGACTTTACACCTCCTGTACTATCGCCCATACGGTATACCGTAAGGTACCGGATACCGTAGCTACAGTACTTGTATACAACATATTACCGGTATTTACTATAGGCTTAAGTGTCTAATAAAAGGAGCATAGTAACCTTAAGTAATACTTACCTACCTACTGTACAAGTGCTCAATCCCGAAATTTAAACTTCAAAAATTACCGTAAACCAACTTGCCTCACTTTAAAATCGCATCTTTATTCCAATTAATGCAAGCCTTAAACCAACCAACACATGACACATTTATTTACGACTATTGTCACATGGTGTCCGAGTAATCGGTATGGTGATACGTCTTGCTTGTAATAGTCGCCGGGGGCGCTTAATGAATCTCCAGCGCTTATTTGCAAATTCCGGAGAACCCCCCCGGGGATTATTAAAGGCAGGCGGCTATTACGGGTCCGGCGCTTAATTCCGTATTTACGGTATGTCAACAATCAACAAAACACATAAATATGATTTTATAATATGCTTTTAAAAATCCATTATGCATTGGTATAAAGTATATTAATATACATGTACATTTACGGCGAAGCGTGAGTAAAAAGTCGGTTTCATCTCCCCAGAAAAATTTACAGAATGGGTGCAAATATGAAAATTTGATATGGGGAACATACAAGGTGGCAGAAAAGTCTGTTTCCCCCCCAAATTTCGAGAATGACTGCAAAAATGAAAAATCTAATGAGGGAAACATGTAGTGCTGAATGCAATCATGCCCAAAACATTTGGCCCCAAGGCCCATTTCAAGGGCTTTTAGATCCTATTTTTAAATGATAATAGTTATGAAGAAAACATCAGTTAGAAAGTTGTAGGGCGTCGAAAGATTAGTTTAATGGCTCCTTTCGTGACATTTTTTTAATTATCGATAGTCACACGACCAATGACTTTTGGGCTTTTCTTATGTTTGCACCCTCTCATAACACCGCTACATTGCAGGAAAGCTCTAGGACCGGGATTTTTTAAGGAATCGAGATTACCTGCAATGTAGAGATGTTGAGCATGGGTGCAAACATATTAGAAAGCCTGAAGTATTTTTTTTGTGGCGATCGATAATTAAATGTTGCAAATGGAGCCAATAAACTAATTTTTCGACGCCGTACAACTTTCTAATTGACGTTTTATAGCTACTGTATACGCGTATTACCGTTTAAAACATTGGACTTAAAGGCATTTGAAATGGGCCTTGGGGCTAAATGTTTTGGGCACCATTGCATTCCGCATCCTATATGTTTACTTGCGTTATCTTTCCCTGATCCGATTATTCATATCTGCACACATTCTGTTGATTTTTATTTATTTTTTTTTTTTTTGGGACGAAAGGGGGGAGGATCGAAACAGACTATTTACTCGCTGTATACTTTGTATACTTTAAATCAATAACAGAAATAATAAAGAATTGCAAGAATGTATTTAGGAAACTTTCGAAAATAGTCGTGCTTTATCTCGCTGATAAATGCATGTGCCCTTTCGATGCAACTACAGATCGTTGCAGTTAATCTCAAAATGCCCTTAAATGTCACTGCATGACTTTGATTTGGGCAGTTAAAGGATTAAATCAGTCTATGTATACTCAAACTGTTCTCGAGTTATTGAAAAAAAATACATGTACATGTTTCTTTACCTCTCAGATAACAGTGCGAGTAACCGTGTGTTCGATCGAGCGTCGTCTTTATTTAATAATGATCAAACTGTGTAAGAAGTACCGCTATTTGGTGACAATCTGTCAGTGAGGCACTACATGGACAACCAAACAACGCTTACAAATTGATGATAAGCGTTGCAAGCAATCGACAACTATAGCTTGAGACCAGAAGCCGTTCCCTGAAACACGGTTTCCTGAAGGGTCAAGAAACTGCTAGAAATCCACCGATTTCAAGTTTATCTTCGTCGGACTTATGAATCGTGGCGTCACGTCGTGACACGTGGGACTCCCTGCACATTTCCCCCCGTATAGAAATGCCTCCGTCGGCATAATCAATATGCGGTGGACGTCCACAAGCCTTCCAGACAGCAAAGGCAGAATTATTTGTTCATTTTCATTCTCCGTTGCCAGAATGACACGTGAAGAATGTCTTTTCCGTTCTGCTCCACCGGAACCGCTGGGTGCAATATGTCCATTTCAGAAGCCTCCCTGACAGTCGTCTAAATGTTCTGCTCAGCTTCGCCTAAGTTGGTAGGCCTACATCGTTCCATGCGCGGTACAACCTTTATCCACGCAAGTCTTTTTTCTGGAGATTCTAGTATTTTTAGCTCTTCCTCGACCCTTCTCTCCATTGCTAGGAGGGGGCACAGATGGCCACTTAAAGAATGAAATTTTGCGCAACACAAGATCTTGTTTTGAGAGCTTTTCCCATCCCTCGAACAATTCGGTACATTGGAGAAGGTCTGCGCTTCATGCAGTTCATCACCTTCTGAAAGCCTTGTAGCAGTCTGTGTCATTTGTGCAGAAGTGATCGAGCTTCGTTAGTGAGCCTTCACTTAGACTCTCTGTTCTTCCCGTTGTCGTGGGCATCTAGAAGTGTAAAACCTAATGCCATAAAATACATTTGTTATTTACTTCAAAATACGAGGGCTGTTTAATAAATAAGGTAGCAACAGCTCTCACGTTCTAGATTTATTCAAATAATAAATATAGTAGGCCTAAACTATAGCCGTAAAACCCGGGTAAAGTTGCCCGAGCTGAATTTGCTGATATTGACTTGCTGAAGCGACGAAGTAGGCCTAATGAACGATTTTCAACGAATCATAGACTGCAGCGCCCGGCCCCATGCTGAAAGCGCCTCCATACCACTTCAGCAGAGGCGCTTCATGGAAACACTTTTCGCCCACTACGCCACAAATATATTAGTACATGTACATACAGCTCTTCTGTACATTTATATAAATGCTATACAGTATACATGTATGCAAATGGTTAAGGACAAGGGATAGAATATTTCTTCACATAATTTCCAAATTTACCCAAAACAAATGTACTTCTGGTGCATCAAGGCATCTGTCCTAGCAAAGACAAATCTAGCTGTGCCAAGTGCATGAAGCCGGGATAGAGCTTAGCCGGTCAACCCATATATAGCTGTCCTGCCATTATCAAATTTAAGGCAGTGCCCCAACCCCAGACCTGCAGCTCTGTTTCCATGGCATGGAATTACCACCCTACACCTGTTCCTAAATGTTCTTGGATATTGGTGAAAGTTCCTTAGTGTTTATGGCAAAAGAATCAAAATCATCACTAAGGTTCTTGTTACTATGAAAAACGATAATGATCAAAGGAAGTTCAGCAACGCGATAAACATTTCTGTTTCCTAGAGTTTTGCTGCCTCATTGTGGACAGCTCGTTCGTTTCTTGTTCGACTTAGTTGCTTGTTTATTGTCTAGAATCCAGCAAACTGGAGTATGCTTCTTGCGTATAGTCAGTAGCTTTATCGGTGTGGACAGAATGTTGCAGTGTAGAGCTGTACATGTATGAAGACATTTTTGGTTGGCATCATTTTTAGTCAAACGTCGTCTGCTTCTTCATTGTTTTCATTTACATGTAGATATGATCGTCGTAATTGAATATATTTTCATTTTTTTTGGTTTATATTTCACTATTTGTGCATTATGTGAGGAATAATAAACACTTCATGGATTTTATACTGGGTTTTAATTTATCGAAATGGCGGCCTTTTTAAGTATTTCTGAAATATGATGCCTGTACTTGCTTGCATGTTATAAAATCATTTTACGACGACTCCAAGAGTAGAGTCGTCACGACGACGACACGTAGAGGGTTGACTTAAAATGTTGCAGACCAAAGACGTCTTCACAAAGGCAACTTAAAGTAAAATTTTCCTAAAATGCGTTGCATCGTTATGGACAGAATGCTCCGGTATATTGTCGTATAAGTTTGTGATTCTAGAACAACTGGCAGCAATGTGTCTCACTCATATGTTTACACTAGTTTGGACTTAACCTTAAATTTACATTTAACCATTATTAATAGGTATGATGCAGAACGAGTCAAGTCTGCCAGATGAATTGTATAATTATCGATCTGCGGATACTTGCAGAGTAGAATTTCGTTCTGTGGGACAATACCGTATAACAGAAAATGAAAATTCCATTTCGATATGTCGAACCACTTAAGGATTTGACGAAGTGCAAACAAATGGAGATGAAAGCGAGCCGATTGGATTGGAATTTGCCCCACATAATCCGTCCTCTGCCATCTTTCGTTACCCTAGTTCGTTTTAGAATCGTTCAGATTCTGAAATCAATCAAACACGATATCTTTTGTAAGAGCTACTGAGCGATTGCGCGGGGAAACCAGAACATGGGGTCTTTCGAGAGGTCCTGGTTGGGAAAAAAGCTGATCAATGCATCTGTTTGTTTAGCTGATGCGATCAGCAAAATGCGACGCACTTTGTAATCCCGAAAAAAATCAATCGCACGAGGTGGTGCTCTTAGGCCCAACAACACTGCACATGCAGGATAGATCTAAACCTTGTGGTCAGGTCTTTTGTAGGCTATTTTACCGATGTTGATAATCGTTTTAGATGTACTTTCAAGTATGTTGCACCAGAAATGTATACAGTGTAGTGACAGCGTGTTAACGTAGATGTGGATTTTCTGAAGAGCGTTGTGAGTTTTAATGCTTACATGATTATTTGAAATGCATAAACCGAAGTGTCCTTGAACAGATACTATCCAAAGTGGATTACAAGTTTACAAAATCTTAATGTGCAGCATACATGTATATGCATTTTAAAATTACTCGTACAATTAAGTACGAGGGGTGCAGTTCACTAAATTTCTGCAATCATTTAGAAAAAAAGAAAAATTAACGAAATTCGGTAAAGAAATAACATGTAAACGTCAACTACTTTATTCCAAAAAAAATCTTTTTTGGGAGATGCATTTTTTCAATCGTTCTGGCAACAAATTTATGCCTCGCTCAAAAAGCGCAGTCCGATGGCATTTCAGTTAATTTTAAAGGTTCTATTGCAGTTGTCTTTCCATTTCTAAACTTTTCATGAAATGTGAAATGTCTTTAAAAGTTGAAAAAAATCTAACAACAGACCATTCCTGAGCCACTTTATCCTCGCAGTCAATCTTTGCATTCGAATTTTAAGCAAGTGCTATTTTTGAAACGTTTATTTTAATGTTGTTGGAACGTTTTTTTTTGCTTTCCAAGCTGTAACAACCAAACTACTTGGTAATATAAGACTCACCATATGGCATTTTAATCGTTAGTTAATGGCCTTGTTATGGCCCTTGAACAATTTCCCCCTAAAGTCATTACTTATTTAATTATTTTACTTCTAGTGATGAGAGAAAAATGTTTCAACTTGCCTTAACCCCAGGGTGCATTGAAACATGTACTGGGGTACTTTGAAACGTCAAATGTATGGCTAAAAGCTTGGCAAATTTATTTTCCAATAAAAGCAAACTGGATGTTGATGCAAACTAATGTTCTAAAATTACTGAGGATCAAACTCAGCTAAATGTGCAGGCGAAAATGCCAGAACATTTTGGCAATGTCATGTACCATCAACTGGATGTGGTTTCGGAAGTAGCAGAACAATATCATTAATGGAATGGTGGCTTCTGTTAGGAGCTTCAGGAAAAATAAAATATAGAAAACACGCCAAATTCCTTAGGAGACTCAATTTGCCCGATGGAAACATTCGGCGGGCTGACGTGTTTTTCCGTCGGGAGGCGCTGTGGCTCATGGCCCCATGACGCGGCCGTTTTTGACTTCA
>JAQGBX010005706.1:0-13334 GCA_034698745.1 Megaphyllum sjaelandicum
ATAGCCGACCCGGGAATCGAACCTGGGTCTACCGAATGCAAGACGAGGATGCTAACCTCTAAGCCACCTTGCTCGGTTGGCTGCGGCGAGATGCGGCTTTAACCATTTTCATTATATTCATTGTAAGATTTTGAATCTTTCTGGAAATTTAGCACCATTATTGAAAAAAATGTTTAATGAGTGTGGTAATTAACTGGTAAAACGCTGAGCCTCGCATATGGGTTTAAAACTTAGATCACCTCGAAATTGAATTGTTACATTATGTGGATGTGTTTCGAATTTAGTAGTAGTTGTACCTTAAAACCTTACAACCAATTTATTCCCATCAATTGCACCAATGAAATGCACCAATCAAATGCAGATAGTTTAAATTAAAAATATTCAAATTTAACTTTCTTTCTTATTTTGACTCTCTCCTGATTGTAGGTGGTCGATTTTGGTTGTGCTGAGCTCACCTTCCTCAAATACCTCAAGTCCGTTCCCAACGTTCAGGAAATCTCTGCTGTGGACATTGATGCTGGCGTGTTGGAAGCCAACCAACACCGTGCGGCACCACTGGCGGCGGACTATCTCCTGCGGCGAGAGGCGCCTTTAACCATTTGCCTATATCAGGGCAGCATTGCAGACAGAGACACTCGAATTAAACACTATGACGCTGTTACGTGCATCGAAATGTAACAATAGGCTTTAAGATGCTGTGAAGCAAATATTTGAAATGACTGCAACTTTGAAAGATGCTCATGTAATCGAAAAATAATAGAAAAATTAAGACTTGCTCGTAGTGGTTGTAAATTTAAGAGATAATGATAAAAGTGAAGTTTCGCCTTTCAAAAGTTTATTTAAACTGCCAATTCACTTAATGTATTTTTCTGTTAATTTTTTTTTCCGCACATAAATCAAAATATTTCTTTGCACTTCAAAGATTTTATACTAAAAGCTTCAATTTAGGTTTAAAATTTAAGATATTTTCTTTATCATCTCCTTGAAAAATTTAAATATATATGGAAAACGTTATTTCCTTTGTGGTTATTATTGTTTTTCATATTTTTTTAACAAAATTACTGAAAACGGAATGAAAAATTATATTTTTCAAATACTTTATATTCAATCATGAAAACTGTAGTTCCTTTCAAATTGTATACAAGCATGCCATCTTATGAACATCACGATTATGTACAGCACTAAGTCGTTCCAAATTCCCAATTTACCTTACCAGAATCGAACATTTGCACGATGATGTTTTGCCTAAATTGGCAGAAACAATATTCGACTTCATTCGGCCAAAGATTGCGATCATCACCACTCCCAATGCAGATTTCAACGTCCTCTTTCCAGCATTGGTCGGGTTCCGTCATTGGGACCACAAATTCGAGTGGACCAGAAAGGAATTCGCAGACTGGTATAAACATACTCTTGCGTACTTGTATAGCCATCTTTGTGGGGTCGGTAGATCATTTTTTCTCTCTATGTAAGGTGTGATGACGTCATAGCGAGATATCCATTCTATTCCATCGCCATCTCTGGAATCGGTTCAGCACCTTCAGAACACCAACATCTGGGATGCTGCTCCCAAGCGGCCACGTTTACCTTAAATTCAGACGAATACCGGTCAAGTGCCCATGTTTCACCAACTCCAAACACACCTTATAAGTTGGTGAGTGACCTTTGCCTATCTGAAATTCTAGAACTTAAGTCATGATCGGCTTGAATCAATCTTGTCCTCTTTCAGGTGGCGAGCTTTGAACACCCTTATCGTGCTGTGCGGCCACTTACTGCAGAAGACATCCTGGAAGAAGTGAAATACTATCTGAGAATGCTGGCCAAGGAAGCTGATTGGTCAGATGAGCCATTGCAGCTTAATCTACATCATCTTTTCACATTCCCAAAAATAAAAGAAGTTTGTGGAACCATGGAGGAACTCAGGTTAGCATCTTGGTTATTGCAATGTTTTTCAGTCTATGTAAATTCTGGAAGTCAAAAAAGAAACGAGTTCCTTAAACCAAATGTGCCGGACACTTGATAAAGACAGCTTGCATCTGTTGTCTTATTACAATATTAAATCCAAACAATTGAGGAGCACTGTCTCATTCAAATCTTAAGCTTTTCGTTTACATCAAAGTCAAAACGAGCAAATAATCCATTTAAGAACCTTTCATGTATATTATGTTCAACGTTTTTGAGCTCACCTAATGCAAAGATTTCCTGTTTCAGCAATGTTCTGAGGTCTTCTGGATTTACAGTAGTTGCCAAAGAGAAAGAGGATGAGTCTTACGTTTTATATCGTCTTGAAGACAGTGATGATGATTGTGATAGTGCATATGAATGTGATGATGATCTGGAAATTTGACTTCTTTTCAAGTTGTGAAATTATGACATTCCGAAAACTTCAAAATGCATTTAAATTGAGATCGTGGCGCCCGGATTGTCTGCAAGGAGATTATGATATTTTATAACTTCTTTGGTATTGATCCTTTTTGCCAATGGTAAAATGGCGAATGTAGGAGAACCAGAAGAATTACTATCCTAGTCAGGTCAAGAAACGATAAATCTAACATCCCTATCAGGTTAAACCACAAGTCCTTATCCCGTGAAACAAAACGTCTGCAATTATTCTTGTAGGCCTATAGTTTTCTCATGAAGTGCGAATTTTTAAAAACTCAAGTTTGTTTGAATTTATTTAAAAAGAGTTGATTTTTGATTAATTTCTTTTAAACATTCTTTCTCGTATCATCCTGTTCTCTGTTGTCATTTGATAGCAGAATTTGAATAAACCAGATTTTAACAACCTAAATGAACTGTTTACAGAAAGTGCTGCATATCAGCATACGAGATCCTGCAAATGCTTTCTTGTGTCTAGATTTTTCTTTTTTTAATGGTGCCTCTCCCCTGAAATGAAAAGCCACAATAGCGAACGAGTGAATCAAATAAAATGAAATGAATCCCGTTTAATAAATAAGCATATTCATTGCATAGAATCCAGTTTACATTTCAAAAACAAATGATCTTTCGATTAGCGTCAACGCAGCAAAAACCAAGCTCTGGCTGAGCTGAAATTAACGTTTAATAATAATAGTAATTAATCCACTTGGTGATACTCTTTTTTTCCCTTATCGAGTAAATAAATATTGGCATCGAGAAACGAATGCTTCATAATACCGGGTGCATCTGCAAAATATACATACGAGTGTATTTCTACTACAATTCTACGTTTCAAAGCATGTTGGTGAAAACTTCGTATAATTTAGACGTGGAAACCACAAGAATGGTAACGCGATGAACCAGACCTTCGTTCTCCTTTCGAGTAAAAACTTTGGCAAATATGATCAAACAATTGCATGACCAACGTGAGAATTACATATGAAATTACGAAAGCCATTGGTTAATCGTTCACTTTTGTGATTTCCAAAGGTGGGGCCACACCGAAGCAAACAGCAAACAAAAATCCACAAACATACAAAGCTCCGTAGCGGAAGATTGTCTATTTTTTGTTTTTTGTACTTAATGACGTCAAACGCGTCATTTGATGCATAGTGTCCGTATGTAGGTTGCTTCCTAATGCTGGGTAGAGACTGATGCTAGCAAAAAGTGTGCTTGTGTTTGCTGTTTGCGCATAATGTTTGCTCCGAAATTTCTAGCAAACAGCAAACATTGTAACAAAAAAACTTTTTTTTTTGACATGCGTCAAAAGACACGTTTTGCGTCATTACGTACAACAACAAAAAACGAAAATAATCATCCGCTGCAAGGCTCCGTATGTTTGTGGTTTTTTATTTGCTTCCGCGTGGCCCCACCTCAAGACTGCATTTTCTTTGAAAGTACAAATTAACATCTGTTTATTGGTGTACATAATCGAGAATAAGTGCGAGGTGGGTTTAAAAAAAAAGATCACAAATGACAGTGAAGACATATTTAAGGCAGCCTATAAGTGCACTTGTTAAAATCTAAAAAAAATATTGTTGTATTTTTAGCGTGAAAAATAAATTTTCCCCAAACAAAAACATCTTCCGAATTTCTTGGGGCGAAACAAAAAAAAATTAGATTGCCGATTATTTGCCATATTTCACTTGCTTTTTAATGGGAAACATAAAATTACTTTCGTGAGGAACATCTTTCATTCCTTATTTGTAAAATGGATATATTTTAACATTTTAACATAGCGGGTCTAGGGACTGGCGCTCACCCCAAATTAGACATGTTCACAGAAATGGTGGAAAGCGTTTCACACTTAATCCGATGTTGCGAGTAATTTTTTCTCGTACTTTTTTAGACGCATGGCCTCAACATGTGACAATAGCCAGAATTTGCATACCTATTTTACTCACTCCGATGAGCTTCGGCTAATGCGTTTGCCTCACATTTTCCACTCCGTGGACCGTGCTGCTTTTTCCGACTAATTTCCTGCCAGGCCAATTAAACCTTAAAAACAACAAAAAAAGGCCAAAAACAAAAGGGAAAAAGGTTTAATTGGGGGAATGCCTACGGGCTTGCCCAGTCAAAAATAATTGCCATCGCTAAAAATGCGACTTTATTTCGGCAACGGGACGATACCTGCTAATTGGGCAACGCTCAGCATCATTACCTGGCATGGTCTAATTGCGGCGCATATTTTCGCGCCCCTAAATATTCATGTGACACGACTGTTGGAGCGTGCTAACCGTACGTAGTTCGACTTTGGTAGTTTTTTGAACGATCCGAAAATACGTCTCAGGTGCAACCTTCCTAGGTGCGGATGTTACGGGACTGTCACCTGCTGCGGGTGAAGCGTGACGTGACGGAAGGACAGGAAAGTAAACAGTCAGGCTGGCAGCTGTTGCAATATTCCTAGTTTAGATAGATGACCCGTGTTAACAAAACAGCTCGTGAAACGATCAAATGCGAAGGTACACGTGTCTACTCGAAATGGGTGCATTTTATTAAAGTAGACCCCTCGGGGGCTGCGAATAAAGGACGTCAACCAATGGTGGAAATGGTGATCCCTATTACACATAATGCTAGAAATTTCTGAAGCAACTAAGTGAAAAACAGTGTTCAATTGACTATTGTTTAATTCAGGAGTTGCTTTCGAAACATGTAGCATTTCGGCCATTCTATTTAGCACTACTAATAGACGATTCATTGACTCAAAATAAAGGAGTAGTCGAAAAGCAAATGATGGTGGACGTCATTTATGCACTTAATTTTATCGTCGGATTTAACTGCTGAACCGGTTTTTGGCTAAATTAAAAAAAAACGCTGAACATCGGGACTATGAAATTAAGGACAATTCCTCAATTTTCTAGCACAACGCATTTTTCCTGCACTTTCACATCCATTTTTGAAATGAAACGCACAAGTTAGGAAGATGTGTCCATGAAGTTGAGGCACGGAAATGGACCTAGCAATCAGACAGTGGTCGGTCAACCCGCACCTGGATCTTCGGAAGGCTACGAACCAGACAATTGGGAGGGTTGAATTTCATGTTTCGAGGGGCAAATTAAGAAAACTAAGACGTGAATCTTGTTGAATTTTTTGTTTCACCTTCAACGACTTGTGAATTTTAAAGAAATGAAAATGAAATGTACGTTGGGTTCCACTTTTTAATGCGATTTCATGTTTACGTTCAACACTTAACAAATCAAAGCACTATATTAATCGCTCCATAATATTAGTCTAACGTTCGTTTTATTTTTTACCTCTCTGCCATCTTGCCAAATCATTGGCTCCAGCCTGAGGAATAATTTATGGGGAAGATCCAAGACAAGTGACGTCCATGCCCGCAAAGTTACAAAATTGTGACGAATCTTATTTTATGGAATGATTATTATGGAAGGAAGTGTAAAGTCGACCATCATGGATGCATTTCCCATGCAGTAACCATTTCTTTTGGTTGTCTTTCGAATTGGAAAACAATCGATAATCCCAAGAACCTTGCAGTGCCAACTTTTCTTCTGTTGGATGACTGACTGCATGACAGGCTGCAACTGCAGCCGTCATCATTAAATGCAAATGCTTGAGACTAAAGGCGTCGAGGCTCACTGCGTTTCCTCGCTGCTCTCAAGCAGCAGCGGGTAGATAGGGAAGCCGAGCTGCGGCGCCACCTGCTTCTTGAGCCTTCCGCGCAACTCCTCCAGGGATCTGGACTTCACTCGGCTGATCTTCTTGTACTTCACGTCCTTTGGCTTCGTCACCGACCTGTGGTTACTCATCACGCGATTATAAAACACGCCCAGGTTGGGTGGATTTAGGAGGCTGGGCGGCGACCTTCCGTCGAGACTAGGATCCTCCTCTGTGCCATCTGGCCAAACATCCCCGGTAATGTTCGCTTGACCGCTGGTCTGAGCCTTGGGGAATATGAGCCGCTCTAGGTCCACCTGCGGTGAGTCCCCGTCCGAAGAGGTGCCCCTGACCAGCATGTTGACCGCATCACAAGCATCGTCCACCTCTTTCTGGAATGATGTCCTAACACCCTCGTAATTATTGTCACCACCTTCCTCTTTCGTGAATGACGTTTTACTAACGGCATCCTCATTCTCACAGTCTTCTTCCTGCCGTTCTTCACCGTTCCTCCTGTCCTTGCCATAGTCCTCAATCCTTCTCACCTCTCCCATTCCACTCCGACCCTTAAAGTTCGTCTGCGTCCAATGTTTGTCGTAGTCCGTGATTACATATACTTCGTTGTGCCACGATATCCTTCTCTGCTGGCGCTTGCTCTTTTTCTTCTGGCTCCCTCGCCCCACCTCCTCCGCATCACCCTCAGTCTTGGTCCCTACCTCGCTTCTGCTCCTCTTAGCCGCCAGTCTCCTGTTCAGCCGCAGCAGCGCCTGGATGTGCCTGTCCTGCTCGGCGATTTTGGCATCCCGCTCTTCCAACAGCCTGCTAATGCGCTCCTGCTCGCGGCGTAAGTGTCCCTCGAAGAGCAGGAGGCCGCCAGTGATCTCCCGCAGCTGCCGGTCCTTCTCCAGGTGCAGCCTCTCGTTGGCCGCCTCCTGTTCGGACAGCCGTCGTAAAAGGTTAAGCACCACCAGTGACTGGCGCCGTGGGCTGTCTCGCGGTAGCGGCGTCTGACACATCTTAACCTGTTGCTGTTCTAGAGAAGATTGCTGTTGCGGCTCCAGAGACGACTGTCCTGGCTGCTCCAGAGACGACTGTCCTGGCTGCTCCAAAGGCGACTGCTCTTGCTGCTCCAGAGACGACTGCCCTTGCTGCTCCAGAGAAGAATGATGTGGCTGCTCCAGAGAAGCTTGCTGTTGCTGCTCCAGAGATGACTGCTGTGGCGGCTCCAGAGAAGACTGCTGTTGCTGCTGCTCCACAGAAGATTGTTCTTGCAGCTCCTGGAGAGGCTCTTGCAGCTCCTGGAGAGGCTCTTGCAGCTCCTGGAGAGGCTCTTGCTGCTGCTGTACTGGATGCATTGCCTCATCATCTACGTCCCTTATGCTTCCATGGCTGCAACCGCTCTCTGGCACACTGGCGTCAGATTCCACTGATTCTGGTTCTGAGAAGCTGGGTTCGGGCGACACGACCTGCAATGACACGATAAACACCTTATCAGTACTGATGCTCTTGACTGCGTCCTATAAACATGGCTGGTAGTCAAGTTGGACAGGCTGCCAATATATATCTACTTTGTCATCTGAATCTTGATCGGATCTTGCATCACTGCTCATTCAGAAACAATACAGAGAACCTGAGGCACATTTAGAGCATGGATGTATACCTAGTTCCGATAATTTGTCAAAAACACTGCGGTACAAGCCTGAGATAGTCTCGTCTAACTTGTTTAGGCCAATCGATAAACAACAAGTGGCGTTCGGTGTGTATTTCCGGCTCAGTTTCGAACACTTTCTTGTTTCTCGATTGTTGCTCAAAATGAAGGCAACATGTATGTAAATGGTTATTCTTATTAAAATGTCAGTATATATGGCGAGTGCGAGGCCACACTCAACGAAACATGTCGAAAAGTCACTAAAACTACAAGAATCTGAGCAGCCAAAGACAAATTAACGTGGTGCTAAAGACAGAACAAAGCATCGCAACGCCATCTAGTGACGTAGCTTCCACCAAGTGGCCATGACCTCCCCAGGACATCTCACATCCTCGGTTTGATGGAAGACAAAAGGCAACTCTTTTTTCTCTGTCCAAGAAGCCCGGAACCTGGCGCAGCAACATCATCATTTACTTCAAGCAAAAGCAACAACAAAAAAATCGACCATAAATCTCCCATAGATCACGCTGCTTTTCCTCCGCCTCAGGTGGAGGCGACCTCACTCGCATTGTTTTCCCGACTCCACAATGGCCGCCGTGACCTTTGGGGGCGCCGTAGCGCACAAATGCGAGCAAACTCGATCTGCCGATTGGCTCATTTGCATAGAAAGCCGTCATTCGCCCTCCATTGTGCCTTTGTTTCGACCAGGTGAGGGTGGAAACGAACGGATCACGCTGGAGGAGGGGGGTCAACGACCCCTGGCGCACAACAGGAAGATGTTTTCGGACACGAGCAAGAAAGGGAAAAAAACTGCCATCGGCCAAAAGCAGCCTTCGATAGGCGGACAACCGAAGGGTGAAGGTGAGGACGCGAACCTCCACCGCGTAGCGTTGGCGCTAGTGGCAAGCTCAAGGAGAAAAATTCGTTCCGAAAGATTCAATTTTACGCATAAAATGAAGTACAGTAAAACCTGGAAAAGTGACCATCTGTTTATGTTGACCACTTTTTAGTGTTTTGTTTTTTCTAGTATACATTTCCTGCATAAAAATTCTCTGTATAGTGGCCAGTGACCACCTGTCTATTGTGCACAGTGACCGGCGTGTGTCGTCTTTTTTAGCAATTTTTACATTGCCAATATACCTTAAAAAGTGACCAGATAACGGACGAGTCACGTTACAACTTGCTTTAACCCTTAGACATGATGATTCTGTACTTTTTTTGGTTTTGTGGTTTTTTAGTACATGTTTTACAGTCTACATGCACAAGTACAGTGTATATGTTCATTATTTTACTTAAATTCAGGCATTCTTTTTATAGTGACCACCTTTGTACAGTGACCAACATTGCATTTTTTTGGTGGTCACTCAATTCAATGTTTTACCCTACAATCAGCAAGTGAATGCCATGTGGTAGGGGGACGAGATAGGCGGGAGCCTATTGGTCCCTGTGGAACGAACTGCACCGCACGCAGTAGCGGACAATTAGCAGGGAGGCAGTTCCATCGTCGAATGGCCCACAGGAAAAAAGACCAATAGTAGGAATCTGAGCCAGCTCGGAGTTTGATCAAGGAATTTGGGCGACAGCGTTCATTTGGCACACAGATGTGAGAGACGAGATGCGCATTGCCCGCAAGACCAAAATGCTTGAAAAGGCTCATGGCCAGGTTTTACTGTTTAACAGGTTTTACTGTATTTGCAAGAAAATAAATCGTCGACTGTTGACGAAGGTAAAAAGCTAGGAATTGTGATTTCTACACTTTAATATTTCCCGAGCGTTAATTTTAAGTTGATTGAAAACTTCAGTTTGTAACTGTTACTTGCATCGATCCCTAGATGGCGCATTTTAAATCTCCACGATTCAATTCAATTTTAATCGTAGTAGAATACCCGAATTACTTGTAATATTCTGCTCAAAACGTTTAATGAGAAAAAAAGCTTGAATTTTGTTTGGGGAAATTGACTAATTTTGAAATAAATAAATTAGGAAATAATCGACAAAAACAAGAACTTAAAAGGATTCATGCGCAGTTTTTGTGATGTTCCCAAAACTCTTAACATATCGTTAATAAAATCGATATGTTAAAGATCGAGTCAAAAATGTGTACCCTAACAATGCATCAAAGTAGCATATGGTCAGAATTCTCTTTGAAAAATTTCAAATTTCATGTGCATTAAGTATATAAGCAAATACATGTAATTCAAAGTCGAAACGCTGAATTGCCCCAGTATCTACAGTATCTAGAGACATTTTCTTACTTATAAAAAAATCTAGCCGAAAATCACAAATTTGCCACGCCAGAGAAAAATTACAATTTTCTGCTTCGAAGCTTGGTCGAAATACATGCAGTAAGGTGTTTGTATTTTTTTATAATTACACGTTTTAAAATTGGAGTTAATTATGCAGGTAAAATAATATTCACGCTGCATTAAAGTAATGAAGGCAATTATCAAGGAAGGTGATGTAAGTTAATTTACGAGACGTTAGATAAAGTACATTTTCATCATTTTCCGTATGCCATGCCTTAAGCATGCTGTCTGGCAAGTTTCTAGTGGTAATAATTTTCACGTACATGTACATCACGATGCGTGCTTAAAATAATAGGTAAATCGGGAAAAAAAATTCTTGCGTAAATAATAAGTCCAAGAATGCGTTTGGAAACCTTCGATAAAAAAAGAAAGTGGTATACCCTCTTATGAAGGTTACGAAGAAATATTCAATAAGGAATTATCATGGTGCTTTTTTTGAACATGCAAGAAGATTCGTGCATCCTGGTGGTAATTACAGTATAAACCAAGAAATATTTCATCATAAGAAAATGTGTTCCTGCAAATAGGACTTCAACAGAATGGAACCAGAAAAATTTAACGAATTAAATAATAACGAGTACATGCAATATTGTTCCAACAGCTTCTAAAGCTTAAGGCTGAAGACATAGTGGACCAGTTGTCAGTTGCACTAAGGAAAGGAGTGGGGGTTCCAGCCGTTACCTACAGTATGCAAATGATGTACTTTGCTACAGTAAGGAATTAACATGTGATCTAGAATGCATGCAAAGACAGAATGCCAGGGCAGCTTTGGAGACGAATAGGTTCATGGCCTTAGAGGCTCTGCAATGCGAGATGGGGTGGTCAAGTTTTGATGCTCGTGAGATGGTTAGTAAACTCACATAAGAAGATTATGGACACCATTAAGCAATGTGGATGTAAAGTGGATATAAATGCTCTCTCCAAAGGCTTGAGGGCTCAATCGATGTGACGATCAAAACGAGAATTAGAAATTGGGAGGCAAAAATGTGGAGGGAAGGCATATGAAACAGGCAAGCATCTAGCTAAATTTCGGGAAGTTGATGCGACATGTAATCTGTGTGGGGTTTATATAGAGGACATTAATTATGTGTTGTGTGTCTGCCCAGCCTTAAAAGATAAGCGTGTTGGGATGGAGCACGCTACTGTAAGCAATGGCTGGGATTGGCAGCGAATGGTGAAGTTGGCTGTATCGCAGTAAGATGTAAGGTTAATGATGCTAAAGCCCTGTTGCATAGATGGTGGACACTGAAAAAACAGGTGGGCCTGATGGCAGATGCAGGGCAAAGTAGTGTGGTAGTAGATTAATGGCAGTGATGGGGCATTTATACCATTTTAGCGTCTCCAGTAGGAGGATCCGCAACAAAGGATATGCTATACATTCAGTTCAGTCCGAGGTGACAGCTAAGCCGAGCCAGCTAAACGCGAAGCAGGCTGTAAGACACCGAGTGGCACACGGATTATATTGGTCAAAAGTGGAGCCATGCAAGAAAAGGATGTCAGAGAGAGTACGTTCGTAGCACATTCACAAGGCACCTCCACTGCTATTGGTACGTACGAGAAAATGGAATTTGAACGTCACGCTGATATCAGCGTTCACCTCGCTTTTCAAAGCTGGAAAAAATGGAAGCTGGAAAGAAGGAGGAAAGGACATGAAAACAGCGGCTGGACGCCGACACCACTATGTCTTCAACCTTACGAATTGTACTTTAATTGGCAGTCGTGAAGTCAGTGGGCAAAATTGACACACTATATTAAATAGTATAATAATGCGTTTCTTTTGCGCTGGTGACAATTCACGACTTCCAAAGTACGATTCCTAAGTTTCTGTCCGAGTAACACTACATCAAGTACATGTAATGAAACGACCCAAAAAAGCAAAATTAGTGTTTTTACATGTATTAAGTTTTTTTTTAAACCTGCGATTTATTCTCCTTTATTACGTGTTCTGTGAATTTGCATAAGGAAAAAAAAAACGACCATGCAGTTTATCGTTAAACTGGTCGTTTTCTGGCATGCAGTAGGGATACTCAAGACAGAAACTTTACGAATCGTACCTACTTTGGCAGTCGAAAAGTCAGGATTGAAAATTCGATACTCCATTGGTTTTAAAAATGAACAAAATAGTATCACTGTTTTAAAACCAATGAATGCTTTCCTTTTGCGCACGTGACTTGACGGCTGATAAACAGTACGATCCGTTAAGTTGGGAATCAACTGGGACGTGATGTACAATTGTAGAATGTAGACGAGAAAGCGCTAAATAACTTGTATGTTTTGAGCACGAAGGTTACGGTATTAAGTAACGGGTGAAGAAATGTACGTTATAAAAGTAACTCTGGCCATGCATGCGTCTGCATGGCCATTTCACCTTGATGTATACGTCGATCCTGCAGGAGGCCATTTTGGTGGTTTTCCTTTCACCCCTTTATCCTTCGCACATTGTTCTACGTCTGCTTATTTCCATAATTATCGCCGTTGCATGCCTACGTCAACGCACCTGGGTACAGAAATCGCAATTATTTGAACCTGTTTTTTTTATTATTAAACAGCCCGTAGGCCTAACTCTCTGCCGCTTCTTCCTCCCTTTTTCAAACTGGACGGAGCAACGTGAAAAATTAATTAGTTTTCAATGTTTACGCGCATTTTGGCAACAGCAGCAGCAGCAGCAGCAGCAGCAGCAGCAGCAGCAGTAACAACAATATAAAAAAAATCCGAAAATTATCTAAGGTTTTAGGTCTGCTATTAGCCTATCTATATAGCGTCTATATGGCTGACTGCGCCAAACCACGATTAAAATATAATCGGAATTCTGAGACGATTAAAACTAAGAAGGTCGTAAAATGCAAATGCCCACCGTAATAAAATTTTAAAGATGCTTCTGCCTCCGTGCAAGAAAAACTTAAATGAGGAAATGAAATATTTCGCATCATGCACTTCCGTTTTGACTTATTTCGAAATTTAATTAGTTTATTATGCGGTAAACTTTTAAATAATATATTTTTTGCCTATGCGAGGATTTGTGTCATCCGCTATTCCTCTTAAGCATAAAAACTGTTTGAATATCTCCGTTATTAAAACGAAACAAATTAAAATATTTTCCAAACAAAATTGTCTATACATGTACCATGTATACATAGCCAAAGCATACCACCACTTATTACCCAACCCCTAAGAACTGACATTTTGAACAATACAAACACTTACACTTAAATAATACCAGCCGAAAATATCTAAACTCGCCAAAAATCCAACTCCCCTCCACTAACTAATAAACTTACCTTGCCTAAAGGTGTCCGACCTGGGATACTGAAACTGCCCCACATAAGGGCTGGCATTTTCCATGCCCT
>JAQGBX010005707.1:0-13333 GCA_034698745.1 Megaphyllum sjaelandicum
TGATGATCCCCCCTGCCACATGGTACTATGTACTGACTGCAGGGTAATGAATAGAATAGAATAGAATAGAATAGTTCTAGCTAAAAAGGTGAATTATAAAGCTTTGTTAATCAAGGTTTATAAACAGCAGCATGTTTTAAATTAGATCCTATGACTACAAAGAAAGAGAACATTTATAATGATTAGGACAAGTGACACACCTTCTTGAAATCATGTCTCTATAGGAATAAGGGTTAAATTAAGAAAGCTCTTATCGTATTCCTCTTCTCTTTACACACTTAACGATTTTAGCAATTACCTTTGTGGTTTGCTCATGATTTTTCACTCAGGATTCCCAAGAAATACAAATTTTCCCCTTCCCTGACTTTTTTATATTTAGCTTAATTTAGCTACAAAGGTAAATTAAGGGGACTTATATCGTATTTCTCAACTCTTAACCCACGTGGCAATTTCAGCAATTAGATTTGTGTGGTTTTTTCAAGATGGTTTCACAAGAAATTAAATTTTTTAACTTCCCCGACTTTTTTCAGATTTTGTAAAATTAATTTCCCTAGTCGCAGCAAGAATGCAAAAATACGACATGCCATTGCAGGACAAATGTCATAAAACGAACAATAATAAAATTTTACTGAAGTTATCAAGTTCCATCAATGATATGATATGATGGAGAATTCTAAATATAACGATTTCCTGACAGAATTTAGCGCAGAAATGTAACAGTATTAGCACCTATGCAACTCATATCGCAACTATCGCCCAATTTGATGATTCTAGCACAGTTAAATTTTGATAATTGCATTTAGAAAAATTATCCAACTTTACCTTCCCAGTCGGTTAAACTCTCCGGCACCTCTAAATTCAGTTCCCCTCCTTGGCTCCTCTGAAGTCAGTTCAACTCCCAGGCTCCTCCGAAGTCAGTTCACCTCCCAGGCTCCTCCGAAGTCAGTTCACCTATCAGGCACCTTCCGAGTAAGTTCACCTACCCGGCACCTCCCGATTCAGTTCACCTATCCGGCACCTCCCAAGTCAGTTCACCTATCCGGCACCTCCCGAGTCAGTTCACCTATCCGGCACCTCCCGAGTCAGTTCACCTAGCCGCGTCCTCCCGGAACCTCCCATGACCCTTACGGCGCAAGCCATTACCCATCCCACAACCCTTCCGGCGCAAGCCATTCTCCCCCGACCCTTCCGGCGCAAGCCATTCTCCTTTGACCCTTCCGGCACAAGCTCTTCTCCCCCGACCCTTTCGGCGCAAGCCATTTCCCCTCCCTCCCAACGCAAGCCATTCCCCCCATCCCCGACCCTTCAGGCGCCAGCAATTTTCCCCTGACCCTTCCGGCGCCAGCCATTTTCCCCTGACCCTTCCGACGCAAGCCATTCTCTTCCGATCTTTCCGGCACAAGCCATTCTCTTCCGATCTTTCCGGCACAAGCCATTCTCTTCCGATCTTTCCGGCGCAATTCATTCTCCCCCGACCCTTCCGGCACAAGCCATTCTTTCCCAACCCTTCCGGCGCAAGCCATTCTTTCCCGACCCTTCCGGCGCAAGCCATTATTTCCCGACTCTTCCGGTGCAAGCCATTCTTTCCCGACCCTTCCGGCGCAAGCCATTCTCCCTTGTCCCTTTCGGTGCAAGCCATTCTCCCTTGAGCCTTCCGGCGCAAGTTATTCTCCCCCAACCCTTCTGGCGTAAGTTATTTCCCCACCCCCGACCCTTCCGGCGCAAGCAATTTTCCCCCGACCTTTCCGACGCAAGCCATTCTTCCCCGACCTTTCCAGAGCAAGCTATTCCCACAACCCTTCTGGCGCAAGCCATTCTCCTTCGCCCCTTCCGGAGAAGCCTTTGTCTCCTAGACTTCTGGTGCAAGCCATTTTCCCCTGCCCAGACCCTTCCGGCACAAGCCATTTCCCCCCGACTTTTCCTGCGCAACCCATTTCCCCAACAACCCTTCCAGCACAAGCCATTTTCCCCCACGACCCTTCTAGCGCAAGCCATTTCCCTCCCTCATCTCCCGACCCATCCGGCGCAAGCCATTCTCCCTTAACCCTTCCGGCGCAAGCTATTCTCCCTTGACCCTTCCGGCGAAAGCAATTCTCCCTTGATCTTCCGGCGCAAGCCATTCTCCCTTGACCCTTCCGGCGCAAGCCATTCTCCCTTGACCCTTCCGGCGCAAGCCATTCTCCCTTGACCCTTCTGGTGCAAGCCATTCTACTTCGACCCTTTCGGCGCATGCCCTTCTCTCCGACCCTTCCGGTGCAAGCCATTTCCTCTTCCTCATGACGCAAGCCATTCCACCCCTTCCCGACCCTTCCGGCGCTAGCCATTCTTCCCCTACCCTTCTGGCGCAAGCCATTCTTTCCCAACCCTTCCAGCGCAAGCCATTCTCCCCCGATCTTTCCGGCGCAAGCCATTTTACTCCAACCCTTCCGGCGCAATCCATTTTCCTCCGAACCTTTCAGGGCAAGCCATTTTACCCTGTCCCTTCCGGCTCAAGCCATTTCCCCCGACCCTTCCGGTGCAAGCCATTTCCCCCGACCCTTCCGGCGCAAGCCATTCTCTCCTGACTATTCCGGACCAAGCCATTTTTCCCTGACCCTTCCGGCGCAAGCCATTTTACCCTTACCCTTCCAGCGCAAGCTATTTTACCCCGACCATTCCGGCGCAAGCCATTCTACCCCGACCCTTTCGGCGCAAGCCATTCTCTCCCGACCCTTTCGGCGCAAGCTATTCTCCCCTGACCCTTCCGGCACAAGCTCTATTTTCCTGACTTTTCCGGCAAAAGCCATTTCCCCTCCCTCCTGACGCAATCCATTCTTTCCCGACCCTTCCGGCGCAAGCCATTCTCCCCGACCCTTCCGGCGCAAGCCATTCTTTCCCGACTTCTAGCGCAAACCATTCTTCCCTGACCCTTTTTTTGGGGCAAGCCTTCTCTCTTGACCCTTTCGGCGCTTGCCATTCTTCCCCGACCCTTCCGGCACAAGCCATTCTTCCCTGACCCTTCCGGCGCAAGCGATTCTTTCCTGACCCTTCCGGCGCAAGCCATTCTCTCCTGACCCTTTCAGGGCAAGCCATTCTCAACCGACCCTTCCGGCACAAGCCATTTTACCCTGACCCTTCTGGCCAAACCATTTTACCCCGATCTTTCCAGCGCAAGACATACTCCCCCGACTTTTCCGGCGCAAGTCATTTTCCCTCCCTTACAATGGCGCAAGCCATTCTTTCCTGACCCATTCGGCGCAAGCCATTCTTTGCCGACCCTTCTGGCCCAAGATATTTTCCCCTGACCCTTCCGTGACAAGCCATTCTCCCCCAATCCTTTCACCGCAAGCCATTCTCCACTGACCCTTCCAGCGCAAGCCATTCTCCTTTGACCCTTCGGGCGCAAGCTTTTT
Source organism: Megaphyllum sjaelandicum (assembly GCA_034698745.1). Taxonomy (NCBI): domain Eukaryota; kingdom Metazoa; phylum Arthropoda; class Diplopoda; order Julida; family Julidae; genus Megaphyllum; species Megaphyllum sjaelandicum. Next base: position 3,393 of record JAQGBX010005707.1, read on the forward strand.
TCCCCTAACCCTTCCGGCGCAAGCAATTACCGCTTTCTCCCGACGCAAGCCATTTCCCCCATCCCATGTTAGTAGCAGGCGGGGTGCTGGGTGATTGATGAGCTGCTTGTGTGCAAGAAAAGCAAGTCCAGGCAGCCAAAAACATTTCTAGAATTGAACAAAACTGTTTTTCATTCTTACTCACTGTTCCAATGTTCATATCAGCATTCAAAAGAAAACAAGAGGCAGTGTTTCATAATTGCAAACAATGTAGAGCTGAGTGGGTGAACTTGACCCCTGGAACATGTTGCTGGCTTGGCAAAAGAGTACAGACTAACAAAAACAAACAAAGGCAAGATGGCACCTGAGAAAAAGGGGAGGGGCAACTGTACTCAGGTGCAATAAGAAAACTAGATTACCCTAGGGCCAGGTACAAAAGCACATCCTAACTTACCCTAGGGTCAGGTGCAAAGTTAAAAACTAAAGTAAAACCCTAACTTGGGTGGCATCAGATTCTAAATAGTCAAAATAAAGTCAATTATCAAAGTAGAATAAAAAATATCAAAACAAATGTTAGAATATGTGCAATACAACAGAGAAAGGCATCATCAAAACACTAATCCAGTGCCCACAAAATAAAAGGGTCAAAAACAAGAAAACAAGCAATACACCTTCCTCTGGAATAGGGAGAGGCAAGTGGGAGACACTTTTGGGCACTCCACAGGCACCCTCTGTTCCCAATCGTTACCCTCTCTGTAAAGTTAAAAGACAACTTAAGACACAAGCCATGCTACCCTCATATTGAGGATAACATCCCAGACCGTACCGGCTCAAGCTATTTTCCCCCGACCCTTTCAGCGCAAGCCATTCTTCCCCGATTCTTCTAGCGCAATCCATTCTTCCCCAATTCTTCAGGCGCAAGCCATTCTTTCCCGATTCATCAGGCGCAAGCCATTCTTTCCCGACTCTTCCGGCGCAAGCCATTCTTTCCTGACTTCTCTAGAGCAAGTTATTCTCCCCTGTCCCCTTTAGAGCAAGCCATTCTCCTCCGTCACTTCCGGTGTTAGCTAATCTCCGACCCTTCTGGCGCAAGCCATTTTTCCTTCCTCCCGACGCAAGCCATTCTCCCTCGACACTTCCAGCGCAAACCATTCTTTCCCGACTTCTAGCGCAAGCCATTCTTCCCTGACCCTTTCGGCTCAAGCCTTCTCTCCCGACCCTTCCGGCGCAAGCCATTCTCTCTCGACCCTTCAGGCACGAGTTATTCTTCCCCGACCCTTTCGGTGCAAGCCACTTTCCCTCCCTCTCAATGCAAGCCATTCCTTCCCATCCCCGACCCTTCCGGTGCAAGCCATTTTTCCCCGACTCTTCCGGCGCAAGCCATTCTTTCCGGACTCTTCCGTCACCAGTAATTTAACCCTGACCCTTCCGGCGCAAGCCATTCTCCCCCAACCCTTTTGGCGCAAGTTATTCTCCCCGACTCTACCAGCGCAAGCCATTCTCCCCCGACCCTTCCAGCGCAAGCCATTCTCCTTCAACCCTTCCAGCGCAAGCTCCTTTTCCCCGACTTTTCCGGCGCAAGCCATATCCCCTCCCTCCCGACGCAAGCCATTCTCCCCCGACCTTTCCGGCGCAAGCCATTCTTCCCTGACCCTTTCGGCTCAAGCCTTCTCTCCCGACCCTTCCGGCGCAAGCCATTCTCTCCCGACCCTTCCAGCACGAGTTATTCTTCCCCGACCCTTTTGGTGCAAGCCACTTCCCCTCCCTCCCAATGCAAGCCATTCCTTCCCATCCCCGACCTTTCCGGTGCAAGCCATTTTTCTCCGACTCTTCCGGCGCAAGCCATTCTCTCCTGACCCTTCCGGCGCAAACCATTTTACTCTAACCCTTCCGGCACAAGCCATTTTACCCCGACTTTTCGGGCACAAGCTATTTTAGCCTGACCCTTCTGGCGCAAGCCATTTTACCCCAATCTTTCCAACACAATCTATTCTCCCCCGACCCTTTCGGCACAAGCCATTCTCCCCAACCTTCCTGGCGCAAACCATTTCCCCTCCCTTTCGACGCAAGTTATTCTTCTCCATTCCCGACCCTTCCGGCGCAAGTCATTCTCCCCTGACCCTTCTGGCGCAAGCTATTCTTTCCAGACCCTTTTGGCGCAAGATATTCTTCCCGACCCTTCCGTGGCAAGCCATTCTTCCCCGACCCTTCCGGCGCAAGCCATTCTTTCCTGACCCTTCCAGCGCAAGCCATTCTCCTTCGACCCTTCCGGCGCAAGCTCTTTTTCAACAACCCTTCCAGCGCAAGCAATTACTTCTTCCTCCCGACGCAAGCCATTTCCCCATCCCCGACCCTTCCGGCTCAAGCTATTTTCCCCCGACCCTTCCGGCGCAAGCTATTCTTTCCCGACCCTTCCGGCGAAATTCATTCTTTTTTTTCCCTTTCGGCGCAAGCCATTCTCTTCCGATCTTTTCGGCGCAATACATTCTTTCTCGATTCTTCTGGCGCAATTCATTTTTTCTCGATTCTTCCGGCGCAAGCCTTTCTTTCCTAACTCTTTCGGCGCAAGCTATTCTTTCCCGACTCCTCTAGAACAAGCCATTCTCCCCCGTCCCTTTTGGCGCAAGTCATTCTCTCCCGACCCTTTAGGCGCAAGCCCTTTCCCCCCTACCCTTACGGTGCAAGCCATTTTTTCCCGACTTTTCCTTCGCAAGTTGTTTTTACCTGACCTTTCCGGCGCAAGCCATTCACCCCCGACCCTTCTGGCGCAAGCCATTCTCCCTCGACCCTTCCGGCACAAGTCATTGCCCCTTCCTTCTGACGCAAGCCATTCCACCCCTCCCCGATACTTCCGGCGCAAGCTATTCTCCCCTTACCCTTCCGGCGCAAGCCATTCTCCCTTGACCCTTCTGGCGCAAGCCATTCTCCCCCGACCCTTCCGGTGCAAGCCATTCTCCTTTGACCCTTCCAGTGCAAGCCCTTCTCCCCCGACCCTTCTGACGCAAGCCATTCCTCCCCTCCCCGACCCTTCCGGCGCAAGCTATTCTCCCCTGACCCTTCCGGCGCAAGATATTCTTTACCGACCTTTCCGGCGCAAGCCATTCTCCTTTGACCCTTCCGGCGCAAGCCATTCTCCCCCAACCCTTCCGGTGCAAGCCATTCTCCTTTGACCCTTCCAGTGCAATCCCTTCTCCCCCGACCCTCCCGATGCAAGCCATTCCTCCCCTCCCCGACTCTTCCGGCGCAAGCTATTCTCCCCTGACCCTTCCGGCGCAAGATATTCTTTACAGACTTTTCCGGCGCAAGCCATTCTCCCTTGACCCTTCCGGCGCAAGCCATTCTTCCCCGACCCTTCCGGTGCAAGCCATTCTCCTTTGACCCTTCCAGTGCAAGCCCTTCTCCCCCGACCCTCCCGTCGCAAGCTATTCTCCCCTGACCCTTCCGGAACAAGATATTCTTTCCCGACCCTTTCGGCGCAAGCCATTCTCTTCGAACGTGTCGAGTCAATCTACACTGTATCTTGAATATCGAGAAATTGAACTTCTGAAAATGCTATACTTTATTATACAGTACGTTAGAGCCCCTGCCATCTCAAAAAAGACATCGAAGGACGAACTCATGAAGGAACATGGCCACGCTGTTTGGAGTTGCTCGCTCTACAACTCATCACCATATCGAGTCGATGATAGATTGATAGATTAAGCTTTCCATCGTTTCGCACAAAATAACCATGAACAGTTAAATGACCACATCTTATAGATCAAATAAAACAAAGAATCATACACTGGCATTAATAAAAGGCATTGTCCTAGTGTATTGAAAGTTTAACAGATTAGTAACCTCTTGTCTAACCTCTGCCAGCTTTGTAACTAAACGCGAACACAAAAACGCAAAGCCCGATTGAACATTTATATAAAAATTAAAGTTATTATGAAGAACCAAGCCTGTACCTTAACTAAACTGAAAACATGGGACTTGAAAGGTTTGAAGACTTCTTTGATCCTGCAAGGCATGGACAACCTATAAAGGAAAGATTCCATCAACAAAACGAAAATGAAAGACATACCGAAAGAAACAGATGATTATGGAGGAAAAAATCTAGCTGTGATTACAGTAACGGCAGTGAGACACCTCAAAACTAAGACAGACTCACTAGAAACTAATTCACGAGCCATAAATGGTGACATCTGGCCCAGTGCAGACACTCCTACTTTCTGAGCCTAGGTAAGAGATTAAGAATCAAGAGTTTCACTTTTGCATTGTTTCGATGACGTAATGTATCACGTTGAACATGCACAAATAAAGCATTTATTTACGAAAGAATAAATAAAACGCTTTTTGATTGCAAGCACCCAATTACTAGAAAAATCTGCAATTTCTAATCCTGGAAAATACTTAAATTTATGTTAAATAAAACATCATTAAATATATTTCAAATATGAGGTTGGATTATTTTAAAATTCACCCATCTAAGATTATTAGAAACTGCCCAAACTACTAATGTAATAGACCAAGACAACTCGACTCGTACGTCCATTTGATCTAGATCTTCAACCTTGAGGAATGCAATTTCACTTATTATTTAAATTGCATTAACAACTTAAAAAACAACAACTTATTTCCACTCCATACTTTCGCAAGTTTACTCACTATTGCGAGTACAAATTCACAAAACTCCAATAGGACAAGCTGAAGAAAAAAGGTTTGATCTACGCACATGTACAATTAAAGCATTTAACAAAAATGATTTTCAGTTGCTTTAGATGAAAGTCAAGGAGGAAGAAAAAGACAGCGAATTTCCTGCTATTATTGAAAAACCAAAGAAGGAAAATCGAACTTTGGCTTGAAAAAATACCAACCTGCAAAAATTGACTAAATTCAGCGGTTTATTCTCAAAAGTTTAAATTAAAATATGACAATGTTATCCACAACTTTGCAAACTCGACATAGGACAAAATTCAAACAATATGGGAAAACATTTGAAAATAGTTTGAAAAAAAAATTAAAAATGGTGGAGGCGAACATAAAAAAGGGCTACAAGTTAATGCCAAAAAGGAGAAACCCAAACTACCTCACGAGGGCGCTACCAAACCCTGACCCCAGTTAGGGGCGTCCCAGCTTCCAACCTAAACTGGTCCTTAAAAGGGGGCACTCAGTAAGAGCAGGGTTCACCCAGAAATTCCATTTTCAACTTTCCTGACTTTTCCAGGTTTTGTAAAAAATTTCCCTGACTAATGACAACGTAAAGCATTGACATATTTTCCAAAATTGACACTGGAAAATATTTCTTCAAAATTTACAAAAGACAATTTTGAAAATTAACATAGAGTGACATATGAGAAAATTTTGTGTTCGGAAAATGTTAAAAATGTGTGCTCGTAAGAAGTGGGAAATTTTTCAATTTTTTCCTTGGGAAATGTGAAAAATTTGTACTCTGAAAACCTTAAGAATATTGAAGATTTGTACACGGAAAACGTGCACAATTGTGCTCAAAACATGGAAAAGTTTGAAGATTCCTTCTCGGAAAATTTTGCAAATTTGTACTCTGAAAACAAGGAGAATTTTCCTAATTTTATTCGAAATTTTGTACATGGAAAACGTGGAAAATTTTGCAAATCTGTACATGGAAAACGTGGAAAATTTTGCAAATTTGAAAACGCAAAAAGTTTGAAAATTTGAACTCGGAAAAAGTTTGAAAATTTTTTAAAATTAAACTCGGAAAAAGTCAGAAAATTTTTAAAATTTGGACTCGGAAAATGTCGGAAAATTTTGCAAATTTGGACTCGGAAAAAGTCGGAACGTTCTGAAAAGTTAGACTCGGAAAAAGTCGAAAAATTTTGCAAATTTGGACTCGGAAAAAGTCGGAAAATTTTGCAAATTTAAACTCGACAAAAGTATGGAAAATTTTGAAAATTTGAATTCGGAAGAAGTGGAATTATTTTAAAAATTTGAATTTGGAAAAAGTTCGAAAGTTTTGAAAATTTGAACTCGGAAAAATTAAAAAAAATTTGAACTCTGATAAAGCTAGAAAATTTGAACTCGGAAAAAGTTGGAAAGTTTTGAAAATTGGAATTTGGAGAAAGTTAGAAAGTTTTGAAAATTTGAACTCGGAAACACGTGAAAAAGTTTGCAAATTTGAACTCGAAAAAAATTGGAAAACTTTGAAAATTTCAAGTCGGATAAAGTTGAAAAATTTTGAAAATGCCGACATAAAGTCAGAAAAGTTAGTAAAGGTGATCAGTATTATGCTATTTTTTTGGCATCTCCATGAATTTTTCTGGAGCTTACAGACAATCTTGTAGGACAATTTCGCCACTTTGTGCCACCAGTAACCTTTTGATCATGGAATCCTTGTTCATGTCCCTTTCTGGGTCATGGGTTTTTAAATATTAAAAAATATTAAAAAAGTTCATAAGCTCCATTTAGAAAATCTGATGAAAATCTGAAAAATATTAGAAACGTCGATTTTGTAATATTTTGCAAATTTGTACCCAAAAAACTCAGAAACTTGGCAAATCGTTTTAATATTTTAAAATATTCCCAATTAACAATTTTCCAAATTTACTAATGATAATCTGCAAAATATTACAAAATTTTCTGTGTCAATTTTGTAACATTTTTCAAGTTTACACCCACAAAATTCGGAAACTTTGCAAATTCGTACCCGGAAAGAGCTGAAAATTTTGCAAAACTAACCTCGGAAAATGATATAAATTTTACTTATTTGTCCTAGGAAACTGTGAACAATTTTGCAAATTTGTTTGTGAAAACGGTTGATAATTAGGCCAATTAAAACTCTCAGAAAGCGTTTTAAATTGCACAGATCTATCTTTGGAAAATGTTAAATGTTTTTTAAATTAATACTCGGAAATGGTTAACAATCTTAGAAACTTTTACTTTAAAAGTTAATAATTGCAAAAATTTTTACTCGGAAAATACAAATACTAAAACGTTCCGGGCGGCCGGGCCCCTTGACCTACCCTGGGCCCGCGGGAGCAATGCTTCCTCTGCACCCTCTCTCCCTGGGCCTGGAGCTAATTGCGCTTGATAGTCTGAATTCAGAAATTAACAATTTAATGAATTGCGTCACCTTTCAAGCTGGTGTGCGATATTTTGTTATTGCTATATCGTAAGCGCTAACTGCTCTGATGTTACAACTGCCATCATTTGGATCTTCCGGAAACATAAGTTTGTCGTTGAACCTACATGTACGTGTATACAATAGGAGGTACTCAAATCTGTAGATTAAGGCCAGCAGTTGTGCCTGTTAGTAAGTGACTTGAACTGGTCTGCTGACCTTAATCTACAGTTTTGAGTACCCCTACAGCAGCAACTGAAGCATGCTTTCGGTAAAATGAGGATATTGCTCTTGTATGGCAACTGCAAACACGTAGGCCTACTCGCCTACATGTAACGGACAAAAAATTCCAAGTTTGTACGTGTAAATGCCTAGTACAGACCAATGCAACATTGCTGGGAATCTCCGAGTCAAGCATAAACGCTCCAATTTCAATTAGAAAACAAAAGCACGCTATATACAGTATAGAGGATTTTAAAAAAAGTGAGATATGAAACTCACCAGAATGCGTCCGGTGGCCAACTTTCTGGAGATGAGTCCACCGGCCCAATCCTTGGCCTCGGTCATGAATCCAATTTCGATGTTGAGCTTGTCGCTATACGGCGCTTCCTCTGCTGGGCCAGTTGCTTCTGCTTGAAGTCCGCCAGAATGTACGCGTCCCCGGAACCGTCTTTGCGGCAGCAGAAGAAGGCCATTCAGCACGCGTCACACGATCACGATTAACAGACCGGTCAAGAAGGTCACTAATGCTGGAAAATCCAATAAGTCAGATTAGAAAATTTGGTGTAGAAAAATCCTTTCATCGACAATGAGATTAACCGAATGCTTACATGTACTGTATATCGCTGATACTAGTCTTGTAATCTACTTAAGGCTACATCTTCTGATTTTTGGAGAACAACACAAACCCTTTTTTTCACATGTAAATATAAACGCTGACGCTTGCAGACGACGATTTTCGGTTTAGCGGTCAGAATTAGAGATTGCGTTTCAATCCCGCTTTCATTTTTATCCACTTTTGTCAAAGGTTCGCAAATTCGTGACGCGTAAATCTAAAAACGAAACAACTTGGAATGAAAAACCAATTTGGAATTGGAATATACTACAACAACGACAAGCAGCAAACCAAAACTACAAACATACAGAGTCCTGTAGTGGGAAATGTCTTCCGCTACAAGGATCAGTATGTTTGTGTTTTTTTTTGTTTGCTGTTTGTGTATAGGGGCTTAAGGATCATATAATATGGCTATAGGGGGTCCTCTTTATGTGTAAAAAAAATACCTTCATTGGAAAAGCTGTCAGAGCTGGTATTGATTTTCTCCCCATATACCGTAACCAATTTTTATAATATCTATACAACAATACAAAAATACAAATGGAATATTACACACATATGGGAATGTAGGGTCTCACATAATCATACGCAATTAAACACATTTTGCAACCTGTCATACATGAATAAATACTAATTTGAATTGTTAAAAGTGCACTTTCAGTTAGTGCATAGTCTCACATAATCATACGCTAATAAAACACATTTTGCAAACTGTAATACATGAATAAACACTAATTTTAATTGTTAAAAGTGCACTTTCAGTTAGTGCGAAGCAAAAAGTGTAAACAATTAGAGAATTGTTGGCATAAAAAATATAACCTAGACTAGAGCACTAACAATGTCTCTTTCAAACAGTATACCTTTTCCTTTGGGAAAGCAAGGTGTTGTCACTAATTTCCAAGGGTATTCAGAAAATTTAAATTCTTCTGCTGAATTTGTTAAATCTACTAAAAATGAAAAAGATCAGTAATAAGCAAAACGTTGCTGTCATTATATAGTCAGCTCACACAATGAAAGGACAGAATAATAGACAGAATCAAAGAAATTGAAAGCATTGAGGCAGATATGCACAAAAAAATTAGTTCTCTAGGAAAGTGACACACCATGACACTACCTTCTTGAAATCATGTCTCTATAGGAATAATGGTTAAAGTAAGGCGGCTCTTATCGTATTCCTCTTCTCTTTACACACTTGACAATTTTAGCAATTAGATTTGTGGTTTGCTCATGATTTTTCACTCAGGATTCCCAAGTTATTCAAATTTTTACATTCCCTGACTTTTTTATATTTATCTTAAATTAGCTACATAGGTAAATAAAGGGGACTTGTATCGTATTTCTCAACTCGTAACCCACGTGGCAAATTCATCAATTAGATTTGTGTGGTTTTTTCAAGATCTTTAACATTTTTAACTTCCCCGACTTTTTTCAGATTTTTGTAAAATTAATTTCCCTTGTCGCAGCAAGGATGCAAAAATACGACATGCTATTGCAGGACAAATGTCATAAAACGTATAATAATAATATTTTAATGAAGTTATCAAGTTCCATCAATGATATGATGTGATGGAGAATTCTGATTATTACGATTTCCTGACAGAATTTAGCGCAAAAATGTAACAGTATTAGTACCTATGCATTTCCTATCGCAACTATCGCCCAATTTGATGATTCTAGCACAGTTAAATTTTAATAATTGCATTTAGAAAAATTTTCCAACTTTACCTTCCCAGTCGGTTAAACTCCCCGGCACCTCCGAAGTCAGTTCCCCTCCTTGTCTCCTCCGAAGTCAGTTCCCCTCCTTGGCTCCTCCGAAGTCAGTTCCCCTCCTTGGCTCCTCCGAAGTCAGTTCCCCTCCTTGGCTCCTCCGAAGTCAGTTCCCTTCCTTGGCTCCTCCGAAGTCAGTTCCCCTCCTTGGCTCCTCCGAAGTCAGTTCCCCTCCCAGGCTCCTCCGAAGTCAGTTCCCCTCCCTGGCTCCTCCGAAGTCAGTTCCCCTCCCTGGCTCCTCCGAAGTCAGTTCCCCTCCCTGGCTCCTCCGAAGTCAGTTCC
>JAQGBX010005708.1:0-13331 GCA_034698745.1 Megaphyllum sjaelandicum
AGGCAGCAGGCGCAAGAAGACTTTACAGACTTATGCCTCACCTTGTAGCTACACCCGGTGTACACTTTTTGGGTGAGGAGCCATAAGGAGCATCATTCTAAAAACTAAGAAAATGCCACATTAGATACTACCACTTAACCATGATTACATTTTTTATCCGAAAGCATATATTTTGATGCTGTTTTTCTTCTGCAAATCAAAAATTGTGTCAATTCTCTCGTTTATTTCTAAACTAGCGGTAAATCCCGGCGTTTCCCGGGAAAAATTAAAGAAATCATAAACATTGACCTGGGTAATGGCGTCCTTTTTTGAATTACCCCTAAGTCACACAAACGTACTTTTTGATTGACCCATAAGACACACGCACGCCCTTTTTGATTGACCCCTAAGCCACACGCCCTCTTTTTGATTGACCCCTAAGCCACACGCACGCCTTTTTTGAATGGCCCTTAGATAAGCCACACAAACACGCCCTTTTTGACTGGCCAAGTCACACGCACGTCCTTTTTGAATGACCCCCAAGACAGACGCACGTCATTTTTGATTGACCCCTAAGACAGATGCACGTCCTTTTTGATTTACCCCTAAGACAGATGCACGTTCTTTTTGATTGACCCCTAAGCCCGACGCACGTCCTTTTTGAACGGCCCCAAAGTCACACAAACGCCTTTTTTGATTGGTCCCTATGTCACACGCACATCTTTTTTGAATGGCTCCTAAGATTTAAAGACACAAACGTCCTTTTTGAACGGCCCCCTAAGTCATACAAACGTCCTTTTTGATTGGCCCCTAAGTCACAAGCACGTCCTTTTTGAACGACCCTTAGCTAAGCCACAAACACGTCATTTTTGATTGACACCTAAGCCACACACACGTCCTTTTTGAACGGCCCCTAGTCACATACACGTTCTTTTTGAATGGCCCCTAAACCACACACACACGCGCGTCCTTTTTTGAATGACCCTTAAACCACACAAACGAGCTTTTTGAATGGCTTATGCCCACAAACATGACCACACGTTTTCTATTTTATATATTAGACTAGCTGGACGCGTCCCGGCTCTGCACCGGTGTAGAGTACAAGGTGAGGCATAAGTCTGTTAAATGACTTAAATCGGCACTATTGCAGACTGCAGGCTCAACAAGACTTTACAGACTTATGCCTCACCTTGTAGCCTACACCGGTGCAAATTTTTTTAACCAATCGAATCCGCCATTAACACGTTATATGCCATCGGGCATGAACATCCCCATTGATTCCCTTTTATATGCTTACTTAAGGATTTATTTGTCGGAAAATATAAAATTTAAGAAAATAATTCGAAACACAATGCAACAATGACGCAGGTCGTGACATTTTAATAGCAAAATAATAGTCGCACATAAATGCAAATTTTCCGGACTCGTGAATGATGCAATTAAAGAATTTTTAAAATTGTGGCATTATTGTTTTTAATACCATTAACTTAAACGAAAAAGAAACATGGTTTGACAATTTACGCGTGCATTATATGGAAATTATTAAAAGAAACATTTCACGTACAGTATGAGAAGTTATGAGAAAAATATTCAAATTGACATTACATCACGGTGATTACATGCACAGTATTTCAAAAAATAATAAATCGGGGAAACTTAACATTCTTTTACAAATTGTAAATTTATCAAACCTGTCAAAATGCAAAAGAAATCCGCGTTGATGGATTTTTTATCGCCAATCCCCTTTCCACACAAAATTCATTTTTTATATATACTAGTAGATAACCAGTTTCGAATGGTATACCACATTCTATGGTATAAACGAGAGCAATAAACGTTTCCAATTGATTTCTATGACGTAAGCATGGAGGGGTAGTAAAATTGTAATAAATATACATGTACATGTGCACTTGGATATGGCATGTACTGTACATGTACAGTAAATGTGTAGGCCTACCGACTGCGAATTAAAGATTGGAGTTGCAGGTACATTACTGTTCTATTATTCGTTCTAAAATTCAGCAGAATATACTGTAAAATGAATGTAGGCGTCTCGGTTATTCACAACAGCGACCAGTATATGCCACCAAAGTGAGCTACTTCACTGAACTAGTTCGAACCGGATTTAAGTGAACTAGTTTTATTTTCCCGTTCACTCAATCGTCCTTTATCACGCTTCACTCGTTCTGTTCGTTTCAACATCAAAGGTGCAGACACGGAGTCGGAATGCATGTACATGTATTTTAGAACTAGTAAAATAAAATTGATTATTCCAAATTTTTTGTAGTTTGGTTTCTGCTCGAAATCGAAAAACACAAAACTACTTACAAATACTGTACAAGTAAATATCACCAAAAAGTATTCAAATATAACATTGACTAAATTCATCAATGCCATTATTTTTTCATCACACTAATTGGTTAAAAAAATGCACTCAAGGAGTCAAGTATCGCCGTTATTTAACCAACTAATGCATTTCTTTTTCAAACACGTGACTACACCATGGCTGAATTACGATCTGTAAAGCTTAATTGTCTGAGCTCCGCTAATCCGAATTATAGACTGGTTCTTAGGCTTCAGAAATGCTAATATGAAAAATAAGAAACAGTAGCCTATACATGTATACTCAAACGTGAAGTTAGTAAATGTGACATTGCAATTTTGTACAAAAATTAATTTGTGTTTCCTTCTACTGTATCTGCAGATTGCTCTTTAACGAAAGGATGGGCGACGATGTCAAGCCGTACAACATTTTAGTGGCATGTACAGGGAGTGTTGCTTCAGTGAAACTTCCAAATTTGGTCGCCGAATTGAGAAAATACGCCCCAAAAGGACACACTGTTAACATACGGGTGGTTGCTACAGAAAACGCTCTGCATTTTTTCAACCAAAGCTCTCTATCAGATGATGTCCAGCTCTTTCGCGACCAAGATGAATGGAGCTCTTGGAAAAACATGGGGGATCCCGTGCTACACATTGAACTTCGACGTTGGGCACACATTCTAGTGATCGCCCCGTTGGATGCCAACACCCTGTCAAAAATAGCTGGTGGTCTCTGCGACAATCTTCTTACATGCATCGTCCGAGCCTGGGACGTCAAAAGACCCTTGGTGTTCTGTCCAGCAATGAACACTTTCATGTGGGACCATCCAATTACCGCAAACCAGATCAGCGTCTTGAAACAGATTGGCTATTTGGAAGTATCTCCTATTTTTAAAACATTGGCGTGTGGGGACACTGGGATGGGAGCGATGGCCAATGTACAAGATATTGCGCAAAGAGTATGGCAATGCATCCAACACTGAGTCTTAACTATTTGAGAAGATAACGTCGATGCCCGCTATTACAAATTGTCTAAATTGTCCAAATGTTAAGTTTATTAATAAAAGTTTAATCATGATGATGAAACATGTGTTGTAGAAACTTTCAGTTCGATGAATACAATCCTTTCAATAACAGCGTTTATAACTAACAAAAACGGAATGACTTTTGTCAATTAGATATGACAAATGGGTGGCATAATAAAAAGTTCAATAACATGCACCATTCTTGACGGATTTTTGTTGCATGCGAAATTATCGTTTTTATCTCTAATCAAGAAGTTAATTTTTCTACCGATTCCGTTAATGCGTGTTTTTTCTACCAAATGTAAACATGCATAAATATCAGTATAAGGTCAGCACATGCTTATGGCAATAGCAATATTTTGCAGAATTTTCGAAATTAAAAAAAAAATGTTCGAAACATCGGAAAACGCTTACAATTTTGTATGATGTTCGAAATGTTGAGAAAAAAAAAACATTTACAATTTTGGAAAATTTATGGAAATTTACATGTGAAATAGAAAGAAAAAATGCTAATATCAAGCGATGTTTAAAAAAAATATTACAGGTACATCGGTTTTATCAGAAAAAAATATTCGATTTTACAATTTGGTAGAAACGAGGACGTTCGCTGCCCTTTGTAAATGTTCAAGCAAATTGGAGAGAGAGATGACTACTCCAACATGGTTGCTACAGCAATGTAACGACCTTCTATTTTTTTAGTCTGAAATATCGACAATGAAAGAATAGTGAAAATTTGTAGTATTAATTGTAGTTTTTTTCGTAATGCTAAGGATACACGAGCTGAAACCGAGACTGATGTAATACTATTGTTGCGATATCTATTATACTTGCAACGTACAGTATGTGAGCTCATATTTCTTAAGCTCGGCCTTGAACTGTTCTTGTACTGTAAACATGTACCTGAACAAATCTCTGAAAATGGCCATGCATCGACAGCTAGTACTCTAGAAAAAAAAATAACTCTTACAAGGCCGCTTCAAATTGTAGGCCTACATGTACAAAGACAAACTGTACAGCCATACAGTCTTGTCATTTAGTGAATGCATGCACAAATTAATCCTTTTTTAAAGTAATTAAAAACCCATGCATAAGCAGTGAACTTAGATGGACTTTTGAAAATATACTATATAGTTTCCAACATAAAATAAACATTTTCGATAATTTTTCTATAGATAACTAGGAATTAAGAAGTTGACATGTTTAAATATCCCACCCATTAATTTTTTTCTCTCTTCTGTTTATGCATGTAAGCGTATAACGTAATTGTTCAGACACTGAAAGGAGCGGAGCGTTTCAGGCAGAATTGAATTTCGACAATATTTATACGCTCCGCTACATGCCTAACCAGACACCCTTCTTCAATGTACAGTACATTGGTTTTAGTTCAACTCAGTCCGCTACCCATATACGGATACGCTAATATAAACACTCATGCAGTGCCGGATTATCCAATATAGGCCAAGTAGGCACCGGCATATGGGCCCCTTAACACGGGGCCCCCTAATTAGGATATAATTTGCAAAGGGGGCCCCGAGATTTCTTCGGCCTAAGGGCCTCTATATGGGTTAATCCGGCACTGCACTCATGCCTTGGTCGGAAACGTCCCATGTCAGAAGCGCAACGCTTCCGTTACGTCAGTATAAATGAAGTTTAATTAGCCTACGGCAGCGGGGTCGACCAGTTGTTATCCCATTTTCAACTATCCCCATTTCATCCATTTTCTAAAAAACTAATTAGGAGTAGGTTAATAGTTGAATAGGGGAGGAAACATCGCCGCGCGCTGAGATAACAATACCTTATGTGTATTTGTTGCAACCTGCACGAGGTCAGGTATGTATCCGTGAACTTCGGTCAGATAGATGAACTATAATTTTAGCAAAACTGCAATTTCCACCATTATGAACGCCCCTCAAAACGGCAGCTTTATTGCCTCGTTTTACGACCTCATGAAAGTGGTCAGTAGAATTGCTAGTGCCGTTCATTAATATGATACATGTAAATATCGACATTCCGTAGACTGTAATGCCCGACTAGTCGATAATTTTAATTTTAGCCTTGGTGCGAAAAATTAAAGGCGTTTTTCGCCTGTAATTCTGTAATTTGCTACAACGCGCCATGGCAGCAGGGCCGTGCTTAGGGGTTTGGTGGCCCTGTGCGAAGTAAAAATTGGTGGCCCCTTTTTAGCCTGTTAGCCTGTTTTTTTTTGGGAAATAATGGTGGCTCCCCCCTCCTTGTGGTGGCCCTGTGCGGCCGCACACTTCGCACACCCATAAGCACGGCTCTGGCATGGCTGTATACACTTTTGACCTATAGTAATCTGTGTGCCACTTTGTGTCTTAAAAATCTACTTTCGGAACGCTTCTTGTAAACTCAGCCTGGCTCGGCTTAGCTTTCTCTGTGTGCGCCTTCATTTAAAACGCATGCCGCATTTTTATCCCGGTTGGTGGCGCTATGGTGGACGCCGAGTGGTAAGCGCCTGCAATAAGCATTCTATGTATTTGCACCCTATCGTGCAAAAGCTGTTCGAAGTATTTTCGTTAGTTTTTATATAATATACGGATACAATTCGTGTTGTCTTATTAACATACATTGTTTTTATGCCGTTTATGCATTGTATGCACATTTTTCCCATATAGAGTGCATGCTATTTTATTATGCAAGTAATTATTGTTAGATAACGGCTTCTTTCTTATGACGTGTTCGATTTATGCTTTTTTTGCCCAAAGCTAAATTTTCATTGCTCCTGTTGAAACCGAAAGCATTAGCTGCGTGTTATTTAATGATTTTCCAGCCCACGCAATATTCTCTTAACGATTGTATATTAGGAATGGATGCCTGCACATTATCATATTGGCGTCGTCCTTTTCTCCCTGTAAAGGTTCCCGAAATTTTATCCTACAAATGTGGCCGCATATTGCGGTGCATCATTTAAGATGGTTCACGGACAATTTGTAACGGGAAACATTTAGGTCATTGAAATGTTCCTAATTGATAACCCGAGTCTCCCGAGGGAAAGCTATGCGGCATGTTATTGGTGGACATTTGAAACCGAGCTCATGAGTCCGTCACGCTAGATGTACCGTTAGCAACCCAAATAGTGTACTCAAGAGACACTTTGTAATTACATGTAGACTGGTGGATGTTTCTACTGCGCAATGCGCATTTTATTTATTGAGCGCCCCCTGGTGACCAGAACGCGGTAAAAACGATATACTGTACATATATACACTGTACTCTATAGAAACTGCATATTACTGTATATGCAATTTTTCAAAAAACATACCTACAGTATACAGCAATATACTCACCTGCATCCAAAACATTCTAACATTCTAATACAGTAGTAATTCTTTTTATAATACTTTAAATGCGACGCCCTTGCAAGATTGTTTCAAAAAGCATTTTTGTATCGTAAAATTTCGTTACATTTCAAGTAGAACTGGTGCCATGCAGCCTTGTCCATTGTCTTTTAAAGGCCTGCCTTCGTGCTGCCTTGTCACTGTTTTTGTAATGTCTATGGGGACAGGTACGCCTGTTCCCGCATGGGCGCTTTATGGCCCTTGCTGCCCCCCGCGCCCTTAAGCCACCATCACCACCACCACATTTCAAGTACTAATTTCCACGGAATACCTCGAGGCCAGGTATGAAGAGCTGTTGCGAAAAAGACCAAAAATAATAACAAATAGACGTGCTTCTCCCTCTTCGCAATCTGCAATAGCAACGGTAACCGTAGAAAGGAAACACAAATATAAATAATAAATACCCTCCCTCCCGTACATTATTGATTCATGTATTCTGTTGTCATCGCAATTCTTCTACATGTAGCTCTTAGAAATTTTCTCGTATGCCTCGTTCTTGATTTTGATATGCTGAATGAAAGCTTTTCACAAGGACTTTTTTCTTTTACATATCATTGCAAACCTATTTCTCACTGTTGTTAAACTGTTGAAGATAGGATCATGTACGCCTCTGTTCTGATAATGCGAGTTTTGAGTCGCTCTGTAGAGTCAAGTTAAAGGACATACTGTATCATGCAGATGAACTTTATAATAAGGTAAAGAGAAGGCCCACGAGTTACGGAAATATTTAGAATGGAAACAACCAGTATAAAAGAGCTATGGTTTTAATATGACAGTTTGTCAATAAAACCCAGCCTATTATCTGCTTATAAATAATGCATTCCAGCTTATGTTGACACGGAAATTGGTGGTTTTTGGGCGAGAAACGGGCCATTGTGTTGCATGCCATATGCAGATTATTCATTAACGCATTCATGAGGCAAGTATATTGTTTCTAATCCCAGGTTTTAAATATTAAAGTTTAACATGAATAGACCTTAAATTAGCGTTTCAAAAGACAATAATAGAAAAATCCATTTCCATTAAAACAAAAGCAAATATTGATCGCGAGTTCTATCTACTGTACATATTTTCAATATCATATTTGAACCATGTATTGCCAATGTTTGCGAGATAGGTCAAATAACTGTCAAATAACTCTTAACTCGATATTGTTAAGTTGATGAAAATTAACATTGTTTTTTTTAATCCTAGAATTCATCATTTAAAATAAACTGCACAATCTTGTAATTAAATTTAATCCGATAAAAGAAGCTTTGCATCTAATATAAATCTCTTATGATGCGTATTAAAAACATCCTGCAAATTGTCGATATATTTTTTTACCAAAGAATTCATTTTGCTTAAATGTCTTTTGTGTATTCTAAACACATTTTTTGATACGTTTAGGCTATAATATAAAAAACTCATTGTACGATGATTTGTACTTGAACGGGAAAATATTTCATGTAAATGGAAAAAGTATCAGTTGGCAAATAGCATTTAAGCGTGCATTTTAAGTGACATGTTACCACGATTTTGAATTACATATTAAATTGTCATTAATAAATTTGCGGTAAAGGGTACAGTAAACTTTATCATTTCCGCATCTCAAAATGAATGTAAATATACTCAGCATTTATTAATTGACATTATGTTCTACAACATTATTCAGTTTCAGTTGATATGCTGTCACAAGCAAACTACATGTACACTAAGTGCCAGCAGCCAGTTAATTGTTTGATGTAACCCAGAAATGGGATACTTCACACTTGAGATGACCTCATTCGATTTTTTTTGGACAAGAAAATCTTGTCTTCAGATTACGTGCAACGCATTTTTTTTGGCATAAGACTTATATGAAAAAAATTTGAATCCATCCCCAATTTTAGTCTTGATCCCTGAAAAACTTCTCATGGTGACACAGCTGTTGCTATGGCAACTAGAAATGATTTTTCTCCTCGCACGCTTAGGATCGTCGCGCCATCGCTTGCCAATTTAATGAAACTGATGCAGCGACTAAGCTTCTCATTGTATGCAGGAAAGTTTCGTAACATATTCCACGATAGATTAATGAGAAGCAAGCTTGACACCATTAAAACAAGAATTTATAATGCTAAATTGCCAAACAGCATACACACGATTTTTTTTAATTTAACATTTTTTTCGATTGAGTGTAGCCGACATTAAAAAATTCTCCTGGTATAAAACTATAGAATGCTCGTAACATCGATTCAGGATTTTCCAGATAATTTATTTTTTAATAAGGGTTAACGAGGCTTGTTCGCCACAACAAGTACATTTATTAATTGCTCAACGTTTAAGCGTGACTGCGCCTTCATCAGGAACTATACATGACAAAATTGTTAAAAGTTAGATCTCAGACAAAACATGATTTGAAAATCTGTAACATTTTTAAACTAACCCTGAGAAATACGGCTGATCAGTGACAACAAGACTGATCGCGATGGGGTCGAGATGCTTAGTTAATAACTGTCAAAAATTGTCTTTAGTACATAATTCAAGCTCAGTTTTAATGACTGTTATTAGTATATGTTCTATGATCCTTAAGATTTCTACGAGTATAAACGAAAATTGATTACAATACGCGCTTCAAAAGGCTCCCTACCCCTAAATGTTGGCAAACTCATTTAACATTCATGTTAGCATGGTTTGCCTGCTTTTTTAAAATTTCCGTCGTATCGATCTCATTTACTGTTCTTGAGACCGAATTTTTACCTAAGACCTCATTGTGACTACTAATAAAGTATAAAATATAACAAACTCTTATTAAAACTGATTTATCGATGTATTCGTAAAATTTTACCTTACGTCCTAATTATATTTTTGATTAAATTCTGAACATGTTATTTATCAACTATGCTACTCGTAGTTAACTCCTGCTATTTTCAACAGAAAAATTTCTGTGATAGAAATTGAAGGATAAATCCAGAACTTTTAATTACTGACTGTTGCCGATAACGTGGGCGTGACATTTGAAACTTTGGAGCATTTTGGGATGTTTATCAAGCCAATACTCGTGTTTTTGGTACCGGATAGGCACCATTTATACATGTAGACCTACACACATACATAACTCTTAAAAACAGTTTTAAAACATCATTAAATTCCTTTAGAGATTGCGCTGGGAACATTCTGTACGTCCACTAGCGCCCCAGCCATGTCGTGTCCAATTTGCTCATCGATTCGGGATTATTGAAGGAATGGCGCGCCAACGGTGATGCCGTTGCAAGTGGCGCCACTCCTGGCATCGTTTTAGCGGCGACCTTAAGAAGGTCTATTTTGAAAATAATCGATAACTGCAACGCTCACTTCTTTCCTTTCCCTGCATAGCTTTCGAAATGTTTCAATTTCGACCGTTATTTCGATATTTGCCCAACGGGTGGCGCTGTAACTAATTGCCAAGGTGAACTTCACCTCCCTGACTGAAGTAACCGCATTTTCTGCACCAACAGTTTACGCCGCGATGGAAAGCGTTGTTGACGGCTTTACCGAACAATTTTCTGCGATCTACTCCTTTTTTAGTTAGACTAAAAATAAATAACTCGAGTCGGTCATTCGCATGCATCGAGTCACTATATTCGAAGAACCGGAGGTTTGAGTCGTGTTGCAGCAACGAATACATCGAAAAAGTGAAACACTTTTAAAAACTTAAGTAAAAAATTACAAATTTTGCGTTTCAGATTACGACTAACAAAATAAAATGCGCAGATAGCGCTAATAACATCGCGATCCAAAACCTGATTCATATAAAAAAAACAGAAAACGTTTTTAGGAATTTCCTCTTGCAAGTAACCCTTGAAGTTACACTAAATTCTACACTTACTAACGCATTTCAAAACTGCCAAACTACGATTCGTAAAGCTTCTATTTCTTCATTTTCAAGTGGTTGTATATCTTATCCAATCTCGTCTTACTGCATGCACATGGTAAAGCCTCTGTTTGCTGAGTAGCCTTAATAACTCGATTAATATTGGATCACACTTCCGGCCTGCATGCAGAAAAAGATAGATAAATTAAAATTTTAATGACATTCTAGTGACCAAGCGCGATGATTTTTTAAAAATGTTGTTTTAATCGATTGATATTAATGTTTTGCATTATTTCATCAGGCATACTTTGAAAATGATAATAAAATATGCAGATTAACTCAAATTGGGCCTTTGAAATCATGTCATGACAAATGTTGTTGCGATCATTCTTGCTTTTCCCCGAAATTAATTATTTTATAAATTATAAGCGGAACAGCTCCCAAAGAAAGGGCAAAATAAGTTAGTTCGTCGATGATGGGGACATTACACGTGCATGCATGTTTACATATTCGACTTATTATTCTTATCAGGAGTTTATTTCTAATTTTAAACGGGTTTATACAGTATAGGTAACGTCGATTCAAAGGCCGCTTCGTGTGGGGAGGCAATAAATGTCTGTCATTCTACGAATTTCTTGCTGGATGGCCCAGAGACGAATTTATCCCTATAGCTAGACTTGTTTTCTTTTTCTTCTTCAACTTAAAATCCCTCGAGATTCATTTTCAGTCTCTGAATGTATGTCTGGGCGCCTTATCTCGAAGAATACGACGAAAAGCCATCATCTGAATACCGTGAGAATAATTTGCGGAATAAATATACCGCGCCATTGTTGAATTTTCGAATAGTGCACTGGGTTGGAATGGCAAGTCGCGTATTTGGCTAACTTTTCGGTTGCCAGCTGTCGGAGTGCAAAAGCCGCTTACTAAAACAGCGTTTTTAATACTGCAGTATGTGTTATTTCCCACATGGCTATTACCTAAGAATGGAACAGGAGCCATTTTTCGTACATTATGGCGTTGGAGATTTGTTTGTAGACCCATATGCACGCGTCTATATTTAGCTCCGAAATTTATTCGTTTTTGCGGAGCGTTTATATAATGTTTCTCCGCTACACCCCGACACATTCTGGAAAGAAATTGGTTAGATATTTGTACGAGTCATGCGATATAACGAATGATGTATCTGTCAGAATCAATGGGCATTTTTGATGGAAACCCAGCAACGAGCAATTTATCGAACCAATCGACATACGTGTCTACTAATTGGACGTGTGACTTACGTCATTGACGCGCACGAATTTGCAAGCTTTTACCGTAAGATTTTTGTTAAAAACAAGTCACTAAATCGCAGTTTGTGTACGTTCGATTAATTGCACCTTGTGGTGCACGTTTTTGCGAAGTTTTACGCGGAAAACGTGCTCCTTGTGCTTATGTCGTGTTTACGGTATTTTATACGCTTATGGCCACTTCACATCCACCAAATCCGTACCGTAATTACGTCACGTGTAGGGCCGCGCATGCGCACATGACAGTAGGCGAGGCTAAGTGACGTTTATACGATATTTGCAATCGCATCCGTACCAGTTGAAGTTGATCCAACTTTTCCGTCTGATCAAGTGGTGGATGTGAATAGGCTATTAAATTCCCCTATAAAATACCCTGCAACAATTATCTCATGGAATTCGATAACTGAGGTTTCCCTAGTACGCAAAAATCATTATTTCATTCTTGTGCAAGGTCAGTTGGAAGGATTCTTTGGATAGCAATCATGACCCAAGCGATGAAGACTGACACAAAACAATTCGTTGGAAAAACAACCTGAAAATACCGTGATTCGGTAACCAATTAATTGTAACGGAGTATTTTTTAATAGCCTCGCGTTATTGATGCGCATTTAGATTTTGGCAATTGATAAAACATTTTTTATCGTTTAATTAACGAGGTTTTGCCTCGCAATTACGTCTGTTTACCATATGGTTCCCTCACCGACATAAAATGTTGTGGAATTACTAAATGAGACGGGAAATATATGCATTAATGCAATCGCGGCCTGAATTGCGGGCATGGCTAAATTTGAAGGATTTTTAGAAATTCGATAAATAAATTTTATGAACTTGATGTGGTCACGATTTCGCATTTAAAAGTGCGTCACGTTAATACATGTATCGTGTATGCATAATGATATTTATGTTCAGTATAAGGTACTGTAGCTCGATTAAAATGCCGAATACGTGCACATTATATACTCTATGGGGTACATTTTCGAAAACAAATTGCGGTAAGCCCATACAGTATATGTCAATCACGCAGCATGCAATGTTGCATGCCCCAAAATTTAACTTGCAACTAGTTCATTATATCGAACGAAACTTGTATTCGGTCCTGAAAACTGAGTTGGCCTACTAATCTAACACGCGCTTAACAATGTCATTATAACTTGCTGTACACATATTTTAGATACGTGACTTTGGCCACAGTATGCGTAGGCTAATACCAGTTTGGTTCCTATGTGTCGGCATCTTTCATATTACATGAATTTCCCGAAAATACGACTGCAGCGCAAGAATTGATACGGCGGATGGATCCAAAACTTTCCGACGGGATATGATCGTATATCGTAGGCGACGTGTCACTCGCTTGACATAGGATAACAGATAGCCACAGGGTTGCACAATACTGCCCAATTGGTTAAGTATATATAGTAATCCGTTTGAAAGGAGGTGTGGCGGCTGAATGCACACCTTCGTGTGCATTCAGCGCGTTCAGCTTCTTACGCGCTAAGTAACGGCGCTTCGGCGCCTTACCTTCTCTTCACAGGGGTAATTAGCGGCCAGC
>JAQGBX010005709.1:0-13330 GCA_034698745.1 Megaphyllum sjaelandicum
ATCTTGAACTCCGCTATCGGTTCACGTCTGAAAAGAGCTGTCCATGCAAGGTCAGAATCGTTGGACATATTTTTTTTACTGTCGCATATCTGGATACGCTGACGTGAATTTCACTCAAAATCTGCCAATCGTCGTTGAAGGCATCCAACAGGCACCTGCCTTTAGCTGAAGACGTCATATCTAAATTGTTCATTTTGTGTCAAACTTCATTTTGATCTTGAACTCCGCTATCGGTTCACGTCTGAAAAGAGCTGTCCATGCAAGGTCAGAATCGTTGGACATATTTTTTTTTATTGTCGCATATCTGGATACGCTGACGTGAATTTCACTCAAAATCTGCCAATCGTCGTTGAAGGCATCCAACAGTTTCAACTTCCCGAGACACTGCAAATATCGTCGAACAAAGGCACTTTCGAGTGGTGGATGGATTGAAGACAACGCTGTCGTTTTTCATATCGCGATTCGCGAGGCCTTTTTTTTGTGAACTTGACTAGTCGAATATCGTTTTCCATTCGACGAGTGTATAAGGATTTAAACGGTTCTCGACAAAGCGAGTTTCAAATGTGTATCCCACGACTCTTCAAGTTCAACGACAATGGAACTGTCGACTTCGATGGCGACGAATTTGACGACTTTATTGATGTTGATCCTGTCCAATCGGATAGTGATTTCGATGAATCTGACTACTTTGATAGCGACTTCGATGAATCTGACTACTTTGATAGCGACTCCGATGAATCTGACTACTTTGATAGCGACGCCGGTGAAGCTTCGGACGCTGATGGCGACGCCAGTGAAGCTTCCGTCGACGCTAATAGCAACGCTGATGTTGTCAGTGTTTACGCAAACTTTATTCTTCCGTCATCAGTTGACGCAGGAAATCTTTTCATAATTGCAAATCAATTTGAAAATTTAGCGGATATGGCTGAGGTACTTTTGTGCGTTAATAAAGCCTGTACAAATTGTAGACTAAATCTGGTCCACCAAGACGGTGTGTTTGACGCTTTAGAGGAGTCCTTTAGAGGAGTTCCTTTAATGCTCAATTTGCGCTGGACATTCTCCAAGTGGAATCGTAATTACCCCTCAGTTTCGTCTTGTCATTTAACCGGTCGGCTATCACACGCTCAGAATGTTTTGTGGACTAATATTAATATTGTGAACTTTTTCCTAGAAATGTTGGTGATCCTGGTTATCGATGCAAGGCTTTGCTTGTTCAATCCGATGGAAGACCTCTTAAGCATTTGCGTCGACACCGGTTATTCGCCGAATTTCTCCCGTCGTGGTCGCCGAACAGAATTTTTCGTCGAAAAAGCCAGTGTCCAGCTTGCCAATTGGCACGAGTTCGCTTACTGTTACTTAAATTCAAAATGCGGCTCATGGAACCCCCTTGCAGGAAAGTTCCCGCTATATCTGTTGTTCCTGCAAAGATCAGATAAGTGGCAACAGGCGAAAATGAGCTTCACTGTCTCTAAAAACATCGAAAATGTCAGTGTCGAAGTCATAGGGAGTCAGGTTGACTGGTGGTTTGGAGTCAGTCTGTCTTACGAACAAGCGAATCTCTTCAGGGAAGTGATTTTTGGATCTTCCTTTACCAAGGATAGAAGAGGGCATCTGATTGCTGGACGTGGGATGAATTTGGACTCTGCAGGACAGGAGCAAATCAAGTTTCTCATCCTCCTCCTGTTTTCATATCAAAGTATATTGGAGGATTATTACCGGTAAATTGATAACGTCATACGATTTGTTCCTTCATACTTTTTACTTCTTTATGCACAGATTCCTTTTAATGATCGATTTTTTCTTACTTTAATTTCCAAAGTCTGTCTTCGATTTAGGTCATGTTCGTGAACCGAATAGAACTTTTATAACAATTTCATTCAGATTATTTTTCTCTGTTTTATCTTTTTATATTCAAAGTATCCAGATGTCTTAATTGGTGTAATCAATAACAAAGATGTCTCAGTTAAATTAAAGAAACCTTTGAATGTCATCAACAGTTAGGTATGTTTTAAAATTTCTATGACTTACAGTAGCTACACATACTTGTACACATTTTTATGGCGTATGCAGTTGTTTTATTTAATTTTTCAACTTGGTTTATGATAATAATACATTTCAAGAAATGTAGCAACCCAATGCTGCTTGTTTGACAAGGTCGGTTCACTTGTAGTGAATCTCATCGCCATCTTCTTGGAGACGTCTGTTTCGTTGAATTCTCTTATTATTTTTAACATGCATGTGGTATATGTCATCGACCTGTGAAATATCTGAGAGGGCTTTTAAATTGCTTGGGAAACTGATACAATTTGGGGAGCTATGAAATGTGATTTTTACGTTAATGACTGTACAGTTCAAAATATTGAGTCAAATCGGGTTTGCATGAAAAGAGATTTTCGACAACATTTGGAATTAAATTCCAAATGTGGCAAATTCGTACCGCAGCCATGGTCCAAAATAACGTCTGTGCACAATTAATTGTACTTGCATAGTTTTATGATAATATTAGACTTCACATTCTCAATAAAGGGGACTTTCGAGGAACTGTCTAGATAATTTCCCGAAAACTTCTTTGAAAAACAACGAAAACCTATAAGTTAGGACAGCCTACCTGCATGAGATTTGAACTCGTGTTAATTCTGAATGCGAGTCCCGAAGTATAGATTTTTCAATGAACACGTTTTATTACAGTTATCATCCACTAGCATTTGTTTTCTTTCATTAGTTGTGAGAATCCAACATTGGCCTTTGAGGAGCAATTATAGTAGCAACCATGCAGTTTTAAAACTCAGACAAAAACAAAGTTGAAATGTTGGCATACTTCCTGTTGCCAAGGTTTCTCGTAACTTTAGGATAGTTGGTCAATCATCTCGCTAACCAATATGACTACTGGGCATTACTAAGACATTGTTAATTATGCAGGTAGTGTACGTTTTGCATTCCTTTGCAAATGAGCTGCCGTCTTAATTCGTCCTGCGGCATACATGTACATGCATACTGTACATTGTGTATACATACATGTATATACCAGGTTTAAATGTATAGTCGCATCGGTTGTAAAGGTGGAACACATCAAAGAAACTAAAACTGAAACTTGGTTTCCTAAACTGGGAAACGAGCTTATGAAACTGGAATGCACGTTTCCGGAACATCGAAACTAATGGCGAATTCCACTTGTCCACTCCAGGGCAGAGCACTGGCTAGCCAGTGCAGCCGGAAGTCATGATATTTTTGGCGTCGTGCGTCCTCATGACGTCATCCATCCGCCACGTTTGATGCTCTGGCTACACTAGCTCTTGAGACGGAGCAGTCGGGGTACTCTCAGTGCACTCTGTTTGGGCAAGTGGAACAGTCCAGCAGGGTGCACCGATTTCAACGAAGTATGCACGATGGACAAGTGGAATGGAATGAGAGCATATTTGTACACTCGGAGTGCCCGAGTGTACTCTTTTTGGTCAAGTGGAATTCGCCATTACTTTACATAATGCAACGGTAACGTATAATTGAGTTTCCGGTATTGAAAACTTGCCTTAAAGTGCGTGTTCCCACCTTAGAATTTAAGTTGCAGGTACAATTGTAAGTACATACGCTATTTAACATGTAAGTGTTGCCTTTTCATTTAATTAATTAAAAATGCATACAGTACCGAAAATAAGCTCCTTTTCCTTAAAAGACATAATATATGTACCCTTTTTTTCGGAAAAATTTCAATTATCCGAATTTCTGATTATCCGAATGAGGTCCGGTCCCAGTTGATTTGGATAATTGGAGTTCTACCGTAGTTTGATTATGAAGTAAGAAATGGTAACAACTTGCCGCAAACTTTCAAAGTGTATGCATGTGCAGATACTCAAAGCATTTGCATGATAATTGATATTTATTTGGGTAAAGTTATATACATGTAATGTAGCCACTGTATATATACTGTATAGAACTATATGTAATTACACTTAACTTGTGAATTTGGGACTGTTGTGTGGAGTGTTCACCCAGGGATCGAACTCAAATCGCCCAAATGCAAGACAATGCTCTAACGCTCAGATACCATGCAGTATACATGTACGTAATACCAGTACTGTCTATTGGGCAGTTTTGTGCAACCCTGTGGATATATTTTCTTATGCCGAGCGAGTGACTCGTCGCCTACGATACGATCATATCGCGTCCTATCGTTGGGCGCTATTAAGCTTATATAGTTGCCACCGTATCAAGTCAGGTGCTGCAGTAGTTTTTATTTTACAACATGGAAACATGAAAGATGCCGACATATCATACTGGTATTAAGTATACTGTGCTCAGATATACATTTACTATTCTCTGAGTGAAAAATGTTCGAATTGTTCGATGAACATATTTTGTAGAATTGTCATCAGACGGTCTCTTTGCATTGTCACTTTGCAATCAGAAGTGGTGGTGATGGCAGCTAACCACTGACCGACAAATACATAGTTTTGATATACAGTTATTGTAAACTATTTCAAAAAACATTACTAAAACATTAATGCTGCATTAGGGTAAGAGCACGTTAGCACTTTAAAAGTGTCTTTGAAAAAAACGGTCGCCTAGTGGTTAGGGTCCGCAATACCACTACGCGACACTCTTTCGAAATTAAGTGTTCAACAACACTTTTAATTGCTAACGTGCTCCTACCCTTGTATACACAATGAACCAATTGAAGACAATAACGTACGGCCGTCGCTCATGCGCAGATAAAATTACCATACGTCATTTCCACTTTTTTGCAGTCAAAAACAAGATGGACGAGAGCTCTACTTTGTCGTATAATTTATGGAAAAAAATTATGACGGAAAAAGTCCATCCAAACTACTAAATAATACACACCCGAGAAAAGCGGCGACGTTTTCAATATGGCGTCAACGACCGTTTTTATCTTGGTTCATTGTGAATACATAGCATTGTAATACATTGAAGACAAAAACGGTTGTTGACGCCATCTTGAAAACGTCACCGCTTTTCTCGCGTGCATTATATAATTGGACTGACTTTTTCCATTATTTATTACGACGAAGCTCGAGCCCTCGTCCATTTCGTTTTTATCTGCGCATGAGCGACGACCATTTTTGTCTTCAATCGGTTCATTGTGAAAAAACAAAATGGCCACTCGCAATATATAAGTACCAGTAGTACCCTTACAACACTGTATTTCGATTCGTGCTTTGTCGTCGTTGGTATCTTCCTCATTCGTAAGTTCTCAGATTTGTTTTGCGAGCTAAACGATTTTCCTTCATGAGCTTTTGTTTTAAACTAGAATTTATTCTTCTATACATGTACATGTTGTAACTTTTAAACTAAATGAAAATAAGCAGACATTTATAGTTTTACGTTTATAGTGTTGTTTTACAGCAAACCTTTAAAACGAAAATGCTGGTTAATTTTTCTAGCATCACGGGTGTTGGGTAGTATTACATGTAAATCACCGAATTTTTCAACATTTCCGCATTTTAGGCCAAATTTCAACTCGCGTCCTTCTTCACCCCGGGTGGGTTTCACGGGCCACATTCATGGTCATTGTCCCTTAAATTCTAACTAATACTTTTAAACAAAATTCCAGTTTTGAAAAACGTCTCGGTTTTGTCTGTAATGTGTTTGTCTTAACTTATATATGCAACGCTTTTGCAGAGGATACGTTGCCGAAGTTAAGTACGGTCTTATCAGCCCAAAAAGGAATGAGTTTTTTAATCGAGCCATGGAGAAGTCATTTGACTTGTTGCTTCGCAACTCCTGGGGCACCGTCCTTTGTGCCAGCAATAGACCTTGAATATATTCACGAGAGAAAAAACGACTTTCTCCAGCTCATAGAAGTGGCGGCGGTTGAACCGGAAGTGTCTACTGCCTGGTTATTTCGAAACATCGACGAGGTGTTAACATCGCCTTTGGAGAAATCATGTCGACTCCTCGGAAGGCATCGGATGTTCTTCGTCTCATGGCTTCTCGATTCTTACCATTCCATGTTGTCTGGTAGTGCCGACGAACCACCAGCGACTCCGGACACTCGCTCGATTATGTTCTCGGAATGTTATTTTATGACTGCGATCACGAAACTTGCCCTTCTCTTGAACTTCTACAGAAGGGTTCGCTTTAGAAATCCAATTGATGACATCCTGACAATTTGCGTCGACGTCCGTTTCGTGCTTTCCTTCGAACGTGGTATACCAGAGGATTCCATGGTCGGAGCCGACATTGTCCAGCTTACTAGTTGGCACGAGCTAGCTTACCGTTTAATAAATTTGAAACGTTCTTCAACCAACATCATTGGCGCTCGCTCTCGTCGGCGTCGTCGCCATCGATCATCAAGTCGGTCGAGGCTGGAAAAACCACATAGGAAGCGAAATGCAAATATTTCTTACACTATTTTAAAACGACGCGAAAGTGTTTACGTGGAAGGCAGGTTGGGTCAGTTTTATTGGTATTTTAGAATCGGTCTGCCTTACGAACAGTTCAAACTGTTCATGGAAGTGGTTTTAACATCTTATTGGCCCAGAAGAAAAAACAGACTTGTCAGACGTCTCATTGCAGGACAAGGTATGAATTTGGACCCTGTGGAACACCGTCAACTCTTGTTTCTCCGCGTCTTTCTGATCTTCAAATACAGCGGCCTACCAGCATATACAAGAGACATTTTTTCTTCATCTGGAAATTATTTGCATTTTTAAACTTTTTTACGTGGAATTCTATGACATATCTTTGATTAAGACTCTCAAAGAAATCAAGTATAAAATTGAAATAGCTCTAATATGACGACGCTAATAATAGCTCTTGAGTTACTTCGCTCTTGCTATCTTTTAAAAATTTCCTTTAGTCGAATATCCAAATGAGCCAGTTTATAAAAATCAAAAGCGAAATGGATCAGGTCATTTTATACATGTAACTTCTCAATTTTATTAGGGCGCGTGCTTTTACGTGCAGTTTACATTAACTGGAACATTTTTAATTATTTTATTTTCATGAATTTGAAGAATTTTAAAGGCTCAAATAGCTTGGCTATCTGTTAGTCAACCTGTTTCAAAGTCACAGCGTCATGTAATTTTAAACGTACATGCATGTATTTCATAGTATGTGTCTTGAATATATTTTGATTTTGAAATGGACAGAGCGAACTTGGAGATTGACACTGTCTAAAAGCAGTTCTTAAGCATTCTTTTAAATTTTATGAGAAACTGATATTAAAAAATTGACGAGAAAGGTTTAAAAGACCCTTTTTTAAGGAAACTTAATGGCACCTATTCTGCACAGGTTATTTGAGCCTGCTGTGAGAGAAGTTTCTTATTATATGACTAATTTGGTAACGGAGAAAATGAGGGATGATGTTATCCAAACGTTATTGTGAAATTGTGCCTTATTTTAGGCTACTTTAATGGGTCCTAGAATATGTATACACGTACAGTACACCGTCTGTCTGATAATAAAACACTTGATGATCCATTAAATAAAATTTGAGAATTTCACGAATCTACATTATTTTGAAGTAGGATATATAGCTAGAGGATAAAGGTAAAAATAGATAACTATATGCAGAAAATAAAGTATCCACCCCATTAGCAGCAAAGTAACTACTCTATACGCGTATTATACAGTATGTTATATTAATAACAATAATAATCACAATAAACTACATGTACTTCAAACTTTGGCCCAATTTTCAGTTTATTTTGTGTGAACCGCCTAGATTTGTTTTACCAATGCAATCTGGTTTAATAGGAGCTGTACAGGCAACGAAATGTGGTATACATGTACATGTATTTAATCATAGAATGCATGTCCCAACACTGCTGATTTTGTCCTACAGACTTTTCCGATTTGTTCTTTGCAGTAATTATTCTAGCTTTCTCGTTTTCTAACGAATTAAGTCCTACAGACAACAGTTTTTAGCCATTAGCCATTCTGGTAACAGAAAGTAGGCTATTTTTGGTTTACTTGTTCGAATATTCTAAGAGTGTATTATTGCATAGCAATCAAGATTCACTCGTGGAAATTGTTGTCCAGAACAAACTGTGTACAGAGGCTGCATATACATGTGCAAAGTGGTTCAGGAATTGAGTGTATTTCAGGATGACAGACGTGAAAATATGTGGTTTCATTGGCTAACCTACTGTATATGTAGACGTAAAGATCATATGAGAAAGCTACATCACAATACACATGTATGGTGTGACCAGTATGGTGACTCCAAATCCACCCACTTTTACCAAGTCATTAGTCCGCATCGCCGCACAGTGGTAGTGTATGAGTGAAACGTCGTTCATTCAAGTGAGTTACTCACTCCTTCTTCACTCACCAAAGTGAACTAGTTCATCATTTACTAGTTCGAACCGGATTTGAGTGTACTAGAATGAACGACGTAGTTCACTTACTCACGTGAGTGAACTAGTTTTTTTTTCGTTCACTCAATCATACCTTATCATGTGGCACGCTTAATTCACTCGTTTTCGCCGCTTGAACGTCAGCCTACTGTGGACTTTCCCTCACTTCCCCATTAATACTACTGCATCTGTCTCACTGCTGACTTTACTTCTGGTAAGCTTTCAATTTCTATTTAATAAATGAACAGTCCTTCATTTCCAGTGTTTCTGGTACATGTATAGTTTTATGCACATAATTTCACCGAATTTTTCTACAGTAGCCTATACAATTTTACATGTCCCTTCAATCGATCGCCTATTCGACTTTGGCACCCCCAATTTTTGTACATGTTTTTTTTTTATATAAAATTGATACCTCATGTAAAAACAACGTGGTGCAATATCATCTGTACCCGCATTATAGTAGATTTACTGTATAACAGCCATGTTCGTTTTAAAGGTAGAATTAGCATTACAGTTGTATGCTACTTGTATGAAATAGGATACTGTATAAAAATTTTAGAAAGGTTTAAATTCTCCAGTTTATTATTTTTTTTTAAATTAAAAAAACAACTTCGTATGAAAGAATCTAAACGATGTTTATTTGCATATGACGTTGGTTCCTACAGTATAATACTGCATGTTGTTCGATAAACTGAAGATTAAGAATACTAATCATAACCTTAATGGCCGTAGGGTATTAAGAATTAGATACCATGATTTATCTGAACAACTTGCATGTGCAGTATTTCATTTTCTGAAAAAATAAATTTTTCATTGACTTTTATTTTTAAAATGTCAAGTATTCTTGGCAAGAATCCAAAGTTGAAGGCGCGAAAATCAGACGCAAAGGTATTTAGCTGACGATTAACTTTGGATTCTTGAAAGTTTGTCATTTAAAATTTAAGGGCGAATTTACACCTTTTCTAAAAAATGAAGCAACTTATGGGCATTCTTCCGTGAAACGAAACGTGTTTTTTCTTTTGCCGCCTGCTTATATGATCTTCTATAAATACCAAAATAGGTTTCGTTCTGGACTTTCCTACCATACTCTTCACTCGTTAAACCATGTTTTACCTGCAAAAGTTGACGAAATTTACAATTTTTCCGGACAAGATCTCCGGACACATGCAAATAGCCCTGGTCATCTTCAGAACACGTTTCCCGACCTTCTCCGATTTCTCGATTCTGGAATGCGTCAATATTTCGTCCTTGGGCTTAGTGGATTTCCAGAAATCTCTGGAAGCTCTTCTCGGTCAGAGTGTTTTTAATTTGCAATACGAGACTGTATCTATCATTGGTCGACACTTCTGCAAGGACTACCGAATCGACCCAAGAAGCATCAGGGATTGGCCGGGCAGGCTTTACGTACTCGGCTACTTCTTAATGGAAAGAAATTTGGAAGGATTATTGGAGTTCATGCATTACTCGGAGGATAGGAACGATAATGCAACCAGCCATTTTCGGTGTTGGGAAGAAGCGATGCGAACCTTTCGGGTGGAGGCGCATCGAAATTCCCAATGCTCTCGGACATTCCCTTGCCTGTGGTTGTGGGCCTTCTACCTCAACCTGCGTTCGGTTTGCTCCATAGACGACCCATGGGGGCCAGTTACCGAGTGGTCTATTGCGGAACTGATCGTTAAAATTGTTCGTCTATTAAACGTTCTCTATGGAGGCAGCAATCAATTGAGTCTTCCTATATGTGACATGCTTGACATGTGTGGTTTCTCGGCGAATTACCGATTTGGACAGCCAGAGATGACTTTGGTCGAAGCTGGCGGTGTCCAGTTTGCAGTTTGTCTCATGCTGGATCCTTTTATCATAAATTTGTTTCGTCGCTTCAGGTGCATTTATTTTGGACACGAAAATTTGTTGCTTGAAAGATGTCAAGGTAAGTGGACAAGTGCCCACCCCAACACTGTCTTCAGAAATTTCGGAACTGTCAATGTCCATAATGTCCATTTCAGTTTTATCCCTTTTTGCTGGCATTTTAAAGTCTGTATGACTTATGACCATACAGTTCTGCCTTGGGAAATCGTCCTTCAATTTTCTTTTGCCAGTGGAAATGGACGGTATTTTAAATTCATGTTTCTCAGTTATTGTTGTTGGTCGTGTTTTAAAAACCTTAATTCAAATACAATGACAGCCTTTATCAGTATAGTGTTGGAATTCCAACAGATCCAACGGAGCTTTTATCGAATACTAATGATCGAACATTAATACGTTGAACAGCTTGCGCAATATAGAACCACTCAACGAATTGAAGTGCATCTATCAATCAAATGGCATATCAATAAGAATTCACCAAAAGAATGAGAACATGGGCAAAATCAGTGCATATAGTCTGTTTAGTTTTACGAAAATTATAATGCCTGATTAGGTACGCGTGTTATACCTATTTTCCAGGCATAGCATACATTTCAGTGTCTCAAATCTGTGTCAACGCAACATACTGCATATGCGAATGTTTCGTGTTTTCGATTTTTACCAAATGTTGCCTATTTTAATTTTGACCTTATTCGTTTTAAAATCACTGAAA
Source organism: Megaphyllum sjaelandicum (assembly GCA_034698745.1). Classification (NCBI taxonomy): domain Eukaryota; kingdom Metazoa; phylum Arthropoda; class Diplopoda; order Julida; family Julidae; genus Megaphyllum; species Megaphyllum sjaelandicum. The sequence continues at coordinate 10,897 of JAQGBX010005709.1, forward strand.
TCACGCGTGTTTTACCTATTTTCCAAGCATAACATAAATTTCAGTGTCTCAAATCTGTGTCAACGCAACATACTGTATATGCGAATGTTTCGTGTTGTTTTCGATTTTTACCAAATGTTGAATATTTTAATTTTGTTCTTATTCGTTTTAAAATCTCTGAAAACTTTCTTTCGGAGTTTTAATTCTCAATGTACAGTATCAATGGATTTTAGTGATTAACGCTTTTGAATTTATCTTATTGCGAAAAATGAATTGCAACAAATAGCGGCATTTTATCAATTTTATATCAAAACCAGAGCTATGAATATGTAGTGAAAGCATACGCTTTCATAAATATTGTTGTGAAAATGTTGCTGACATAAAGTTTATTTTTAAAAATCATACATGATTATCCTGATATCATATTAGTTCTTCAATCACGAAGGTTAATGTGTTCTGCGTTTTATTTTTTAACCAAACTTACATTCGTCTGCATGTACTAAAGATTTTGAAACGAGTCTTTTATATTGCTTGTAGAGGGACACAACTTCCATATATTTTCATCATCAGCTGTTGTAGCTTTTATGTTTTAGAGGAACCAATACTTAAATTGTGTAATAATGTAAATATGTCAGATGCATTTTGCTTTAAAAAATTACATCTAAAAAACTGAAAAGAAATTCAGTTACATCTGCGAAAATCTGTGTTGTCAAGTTAATCAACAGTAAACATAATGTGCACATAATATCCAGTTCGTGAGCATTGCTCGGCAGCCACAATGAAGCACATTCAATTTTGGCTCCACGCTTGTTTTATTGTAGAAAATGTGGATTTTGAAAGACATTCTGCAAGTTTATATACAAGTTGTATGGTTTACATGCGGAGGTCACACTGATGGCCTAGGAGAAAATGTGGCTTCATCGGTTGACCTATGCTGACGATAATTCCATGAACACACCAATGCAGATGGAATGCAGTCACACATGAACGCGATTTTTATTTTATATATATAGATACAATACACAGTATACAGCCTGCATGGTGTGACCCCGAGAATTACTGTAAGTCTAAGCCAACTTTTTGTTGGAATGGGTTGTTGATACTGTAGATGTTACGAATTTTGCTCAGTTTTCATTTTTGGAACTGTTGTCAACATAGCGTTGGTGGCCTTATGTTTGGTACTCTACTCCAAATAATAATTCGTTTTTCTATCATCAACAAATCAAACTGGGTAGAGGAATCCCTAGGATTTTATGCTTAGCAATAATCAGTATTTTACTGACCCAGGCTTAATTCCCAGTGATGATTGCGGGCACAGTATACGAAAGACCAGTATGGTGACTCCGCCCAAGTTTACCTATCCATGAGCTCGCAGCGCCACATGGTGTCAGTTATTTAGAAATCCTATCGATAATCGTATACTGTATATCGATCGTATTTTGTACCTGTTCGCGTCGCACCCACATGAGTTCTTTGACTACAGTATACGAAAAAACCAATAGGGTAGCTCTGTGTCGGCACCTTTGATGTTCAAGCTGAGAAAACGATGCCAAACAATTTATGATTAAGTGACCGAAAGAAAAATAACTACATGTACATGTAGTTCACTCGAGTATTCTGAGCTAGTGGGCATTATTGTGCGACCCGCACGTGGATAACTGAATAATACGAGTGTATTGTGTTTCCCAATTTACTGTCGTGTGGCACGCTTCAGTCGTTCACGCCGTTTGAACATCAATGTCACACCTCATCATAACTTGGATCATCCTTTCAAAGTGTGTCTTCAATTATACAGCTTATTTTTTTAGCTACTCGATTTTTACATGTAGGCCTACTGTGAGCGTCAAAAGTCATAATCCAACCCATATTTTCAGATGTGCATGGCTATAAAATGAAAATTACATTATGAAACTTCAAAATTCTTTTTATCATTTCTTTATTGAAGTGTTCTTAACATCATGTAAAAGTTTCAGGCCAAAGTAATTTAATTTAACTTAATTATTAACAAAATAAGAAACTCATTAATATTTATGAGTCAATTAAAAGTCATCATCCAAGAACATTTATACCTCAAAAACAAGTTGCATTTACAATTTACATATACCTTTTGATACTAATATTAGAATATCTAATTAGCAAAAGAGAATAAAAAGTTGCTGTCATCATTAAAGCGTCAAAAATGTTACAAAATGCTACAAGCTCTCTCACATTGCAAAACATGCAGTTGTTCGTAAAGTGAAAAGAAAGCCTTTGTCATCAGCTGTAACAGTTGCTAAAAACTCTTCAATTACTACTGGAACGCATTTAGTGTCAGCACAATAAGGCGGGTGTTAATGATGCTGGTTTACATGGAAGATCACCAAGAAAGAAGCCATACATACACGCTTAGTCATGTAACTCGTAATAACGAGTTAAATTCTTCCAAAACAGGGCTTGGTAAAAAGAAGGTACAATT
>JAQGBX010005710.1:0-13329 GCA_034698745.1 Megaphyllum sjaelandicum
TCAAAGTTTCAAAATTTCGCCCATAGGATTTCATAGGCTCCGCCCACAAAAATCGGTGAATAGACCCCCTTAATTGCTTCGGGAAATTGATTTAAAATGTTACATTGGAGACGATCCTCGAAACACGCGATCAATTGCGACGTATTCTTAATCGAAAATTTCATAATCGGCCCATGGCTGATATTTGCAAAAGTAACGTACATGTATGTCACCCAAATTGACGCTCCTGCTGCGCGCGCACGAAAAGACCAGCAAGAAATCAAGATGTATTTGGGTTAGAAAAAAAGCGTGTCACGATGCGCAATGTGAAAAAAAAATCGTCAGGGTGAGCATTTATTAAATTCCGCATTTTTACGTGAATGTGGAATCGCGATGCTTGAAATGAATTGCCTTAATACCAAGCCTGCCAACACATACACCGTTTCCCCTTAATTGACAATGTCGAAAAATGGGTCGCATAACCACAAAGAAAAAACATGAGGAAGTGCCACCGAACGGTGCGAAACGTAATGGAACGATGAATGCGCCAAGGCATGCGCAATTCTTCCATTCAAGGAGATTGTACACGTACATGTACATGTACGTTGAAGGGCGATAAATAAAAGTTAACCCGCATGGTCAAGCTGCAGTGTAGGCTACTGTATATAGACCGTGGCATGGAATGGATGAAGTCAATTCAGATCCATGCATGGTTGGTTGCGCAAGACCCCCTTATATTTTATGGTTACCGCTCATTAAAACTTGTTGAAAACACGGAATAAATGAAATTTTCAAGCCATACATGCGCACTAAGTGCAGTAGGGGCAAAATGTAATTTTCATTCACGCTATTGCTATTTCTGTACTTCGTGGAGAATGAAACGAGTTAATTACTGAAGCTACTGTAGAATAAAAATCTTAAGAATGCAACCGGTTTAATTAGAACTTCTGACAACAATTCAATTAAATATATACATGTAGCAACTAAATAGTTACGCTATAAAAGGATCCTTTCGTAAATATTCAGTATACATATGTATTCGAGTGTTCATGCAGGCACTGTATATACGGTATAACAAGGAGTCTTGCTAGTTTGAGCGTCTAAAATTGCCAATATAATTATGATTTTTTCCTCGGTGGTCGAGCTTATGAAACGTAATATGCCTTGTCCAAGGTTAAACCTATATTGCTTAAATGTGCAAATTAAATAAGAGGGCATTATTAAACGTATAACGGGTAAATTGAAATTATATTTCTGCGGCAAGGTTGGTGCTTCATGATATTATTTCTGAACCCATATAATCTCGCTACCTCCTCTACATTATGCAACGGGGTATTCCACTTGTTTTCGAGGTAATAACCACCTATAGCTATCACGTGTCCTACCGAGAAATGTAGGAATAAATTCTGTCATTCTTTGAGGTTAACAGTACTGTCACAGCTTGCTTTGTCTTACTATGTACAGTTTGTATACTAACCCAGGTTGGGTATAAGCGTTTATCTGTAAACCTTCCCATGCCTTTTCGTTTTGAATAAAATTTATTATTATTATTATTATTATTATTATTATTATACGAATAGACCAGTATGTAACTCTGCCCACTTTTACCTGGCCATGAGTTCGCATCGACGCACAAGAATAGTATACGAGTGAAACGTCGTTCACTTTAACAAGTGAGTTCCCCACTCCTACTTCACTGAACTATAGTTCATCATTCACTTGTTTGAACCGGACTTACGTTCAAACATTCACTCAATCGTACATTATCGTGTGGCAATCAGTGACGTGTTAACCCATGGCAGAGCTCCCGAGGCTTCGAGCTTCTTTGGGCCCCTCGACTCCCCCTCCCTTCCCGTGAATTTCACACTAGGCACCAAAATACCGGTAGTGTACTGTAAATTGAAACATATACGGGCCTATTAGGCTACATATGTACCTATAGCTACTTAACCTTTTTCTCCTGATCCAGAACATTGTTAAAAGTTAATTTCCAGAGCATAGATGATTCTACATATATCAATACCACATGATTGAGCTTTTCATTTTTAAGAGTGGATCGCAGGTAATTGTTAATGTGTTTCAGAGCAGTGAAAATGTAAGAGAATGGATCTTGGGCCCCTGCTTTTGGTGTGCCCCAAGGCTTCAGCCTTGTCAGCCTTATGGATAAAACGGCCCTGGTGGCAATCATTGGCATGATTCAGTCGTTCTAGTCGTTTGAACATCCAAGGTGCCGACACGGAGTTACACCAGCTCAATACAGTTTATCATTTGACATACAGTAACGTTATGCTATCTGCAAATTCGTGCTTCGATCCTATTCCGCATACACTGTATGTAAATGCAAGTTGGTATGATCGAAGTAAAGATAGCAATTTGGTTTCAAGTTACGCATAAAAGTAGTATGTAGGGGCAAGTATATGTAGAGTCGTGAACGGTGTGATGAAATTACACAAAATTGATAATTGCAGGGTTTCAAGGTCCGAGTTAATTTTACTCGGGTTAGAAAGTATGACGAATTTCATGGCCATGTTGAATACAATGAATGGAATCATTTACAACATGATGGATGGAATTAAGAAAAAAAACCATTTCATTTTACATGTAGCGGTAATACGTGACTTTTTGTTCAGGAGTTTGAGCATCACAAGTATTTTAAATATCAACGGAATATCATCGCATTGCAATTTATCCTTACAGTAGACTCGCGTTTCTATACGAATTTGTATAGACCCCCAAAGAGTTCGTAAACTTAAAAAGTTCTTACATGTGAATAGAATAAAAAATAAACTCAATTTGCACTCACCTTTATAAAAAGTATGTTTGACATTAAGATTTCTTTTTCACTTATTGACATCGTTATAAAACAGTAACCATGTTTCCAACTTCGGTTGTTGGGGCCATTTTTCCTCTCCCAGCCCCCTATCCTACCAACTTGGAAGATCGGAAATCCAACGAATTTGAGGTTATTTACCCTATCCTAGGAAATAAAACAGTGAAAAAAAATACACCGTGAATTAATTTAGTTTTTATTCAAGAAGGAATGAGCAATTCTAGTTCAAAACTCGCAGCGAAAATTAACATTAAATCTTTGGGCTGGTTCTCTGGATCAACGCAATAGTCCGACAAAAAAATTGCATTCGTAAATAGAAGGTGCGTTAAAACGCAAGTCGGCTGTATTATGAACATTTATGTTTTTACCATTATTCGTGGTTATGATGACAACATTACATACTCTCTGCGCAAGCTTATGTTATAAAAAATACTGAAAGCTAAATAAGAAATTAAAATCCTACCATTAAAATATGCATTAAGCAACAATCATTTAGGCAAACAGTATCTTGGGTAATTACAGACTTGCTGTTTTTCTTATCAACACTCATTTTCTCTACACGAACTAAAACGAATGAGATAAAAGCTGCTTAAACGTAGATAGTACATCATTAAACCTTATAATTTTCATTAGAATTTTATGAAAGGGTTATATGCAATGCTTGAATAAATTATAATGTAGCCACCGTCGAACTCACAACTACCAATGTATACTGCATGCATGTACAAACGCAGAAAAACGTCAGAACTCGTTATGTTTTAAAATCCGTGATCTCTTCATTAGAAATATGCAATGAAAAGATTTATCATGTCTTTACTCTTTACGATTATACATGTAGAACGGAATTTTTTTCATGAGTCTGCTTCATTAACCGTTTGAAGGGTTTGATCAGCACCAAAGTCTTAATGTAGATTTCTATTGTCTGGCATGTAACGCACTGATAAGATGTCCCCTGCAGATAAGAAAGGCTGAGAAAGAATTGCTAATTATGAGAAAAACATACAAGTTTCTCAGCTAACAAATATCAGAGAGCCAAAACCTATGTGCCCATCATCCAGTATTGTGATAACTTTGTGTGGATTCGTATATCAAGCGAATATGGACGATTCTATCCATGTACAGTGTACATGTTTTCAAATCATCCAGGGACTTTCAGATCTTCAGTCCATCGAAAAAGTTAACTCGTTTATCTTACATAATTAGATGGTTAATTAAAGTAATGTACTTACAAGTTAGGTATGCGTTTATAAGAAAAATAATAGCAACAATGCGAGAGAACAGCATCTTTCCTCAAACAAACAAAAAATGGTTTAAATTTTAATTAAAAACAATGTTTTACAATTATTTTTAAAAATTTCTTTTAAGAAGTTCGCATATTCTCGCGACTTAATTTTCACATAATATAAAAATCGACTTATTACGTAAGCCCTAGCAATTATTAACGCATCATTTCTGATAAATCAGAAACCAAAAAAGTGTCGTACTTGTCGAGTTAAATCGTCCAGCCCAATCTTTCTTCACCTGCCAAAATCAATGTTAAACACCACGCTTTATTACAGCGCAGACTTTCACGGACTAATCCAAACTTCTATAAATAACCGTGGTCATAACTCAAGTCTCGAGTTGAAGGATTGACTCGTGTCATAAATATTGATGCCATATTACTTAAATACATACTTATAAACTGTGCCAACAAAATAAGTATTGCGCCATGGAGACGATTTCATAATCCACTCATGAAAGCAATTTTTTTGAAGTTCAAAACCTACCGATTATTTATTTAATACGTGCTAGCACATGATATCGAGATTCCTCGCTCCGAAACCCATTTAAGATGGCGCTAATATTGCAGTAGCAAAAGGAGTGGCGAGTTTGAGGAAGCAAGAGCCATTCGGAATATGCAACTGCGATGAATGAATAAATAAATAATAAGGAGCACTCAATTTTCCAATTAATTGCAAATGGATTTATAGCAATTAATGCTTCTGAAGCTTTGGCTTAGACCTTTCCGAGATGATTTCGTATGCGTTTCTAATAATAGCCGTAATCATCACATTAATAATAAAGCTGCAGGATATTCAGCTCGCCTCAATTAACAAAGGTAAACAAGATCATGGCTTGCGTCTTGTTGAAAAGTCGCGGATGTTTATTCAAACATTGCGTCAACATCTAAAGGCAGGCGTACAATTTCTACAAACAACTTTGGTGGAGATTAGATCTTTGATATTGGTGTCATTTTCTGCACAATTTCTAAACTCAAACTTATAAGCTCATTGATAAAATACAGTTTAATAAGGAATTCTTAATTCGCTTCGAACAATCAACAACGCGTTTTTTTGGATTTCTGGCCATAGGGTGAGAACACACTGAATGCTTATTGCAGGCGCTTACCGTTCAGCGTACACTAGCTCCACCAAGCGGGGTAAGAATGCGGCATGCGTTTTAAATGAGGGCTCACACAAAGAAAGTTATAGCCGAGCCAAATTGAGCTTACAAGAAGAGCTTATATAGCTTTCAAGAGTTTTTAACATTCTTTTTTGAGGATCTTAAACCAGAATTGTAAGATACAGAGTGGCATACAGATCACTATAGGTCAAAAGCGATTGTATGAAGCCTATGTACCGTAAAAAGTGTCCTGCACTCATGAGATGAGACGCACATGTGGGAGGATTTACGCGGAATGTTTGACCTAGCATAACGAATGTAGTTGAGCCACCAAGCACGCTGACCATCACGCTGATATCAGCGTTTATTTTGCGTTCCAAAGCTGGAAAAAAGAAGCTGAAAACAGGCACGAAAGATTAAGCTGCAAGAAGCACGTCGAAAGTAAACATTCAGTGTGTTCTCATGAGCACCCATAGATGGAAGGCGTACCAAAACGTACATTAGAAGACGAACAATGCTATCAATGTGACGTCACTTCCGTGCCTATAGCCACTATCCATCGAACGCTTAAATTCAAATGGTATTTTCTTGTAAATTTAAAGCACTTTTTACATGGTTCGAGGCATGAACAGGCCACTCACATAGCCCAAACAAGTCTGAAGAGCCGGCGCCATGGAATCAACTTTAGGATTGCTTATTTTTTCCACAGTTCAGTTATCATTTCTGCGTTTATATTGTGTGAAATCCCGTGGGCTTTTAGTTTTCCTAAGTTCGAGGGCTATTGAATATGGTAGAAACATTCCAGAAGAGCAGCCAAGAAAAATCAATTCGCGGCAGATATTCGAATAAGATATACGCTAGAAAAAGGAAATGAAATGGATTTATGTTTAGGGTACAGGCCAACAGGCTGTTGGCTTTCTATGTGGATTTCACTCTGAGATCAATCGAAGATAAATCTCGAGCAACAGATGTGGCCTACCCCAACAGACGTTTGTTCAACCGTCAAGAAATACAAGGACATCCCATCAGTTTTGAAACGGCAAAGAAAAAATACAAGTTTTTGCAATTTATTCCGATTATTTTTCAAATCCCTAAGAGGAATACAATCACGGGAGAAAAACCATGGCGCACTTGATTCAAATCAGTTCGAAACTCAAGATACGAAATTATGCAGTGGACCTATCTGACGCATATATGCAGTGAATGCTCGAGTAGCTATTTCAGAATGTATTTTGTGTGTGAGTGGAAGTAACTTGTTTTCTGACTGTGGGGGTTTATCGATGTGATATTGGCAAAATATCATTGATGCGGGAAATATTGCCGACAAGATATAGCACGCGTTTCGGAAACCACCGACTCACATGCTGGTTTATTTTGTAATTATCTTTCCGCAGTTGCTTTCGACATACATTATATATCTGCACATTTATACCAAACTTTTGATGATCTCGCATCCTGCATCTCAAAACTATATACAGTCGACCCCCTGCTTTAGTCGTTCCAGAAAACTTTTTCGCAACATGGATTTACCTCATGAATCAATGCATCCCTGATGGGATTATTCCAAAGACTGTTCAGATATTAAACATATCTTTGTTTCTAAGCCGACGTTTTCTAACTTTTCTCAAGACCAACGAGACTATATAAACACTGCCAGTTTATTGTTAAATTGTTTATTTTTCTTCTCGTTATTTTTATGCAAATTTACCAAACACTTGTTGAAGAAGAATAAATCTAAACTTTCTTGGTGGTGGCATATGGTCCTTTTTTCGTCTCGGTGTACAGTTTGTTTCTGTAAAAAAAGCACCTCACCTTTGGCTTTGCATTCAAGTCACGGTTTTCCAGATCCTGAGATGTTGTTTTGCAATTTTTGCTTTTTATGCAATTTCACTAAAGTTTGTTATATGCAACATAATAGTATATACATGTACTCTGCACTCTGGCAAACAACATGTAATTAAAATATGAAAGAAAACAAGTCGACGCTCGTCCATTTTTTGTTTCTGTTTCTTAATATTTAATCATAAAATTAATTTCTTAAAAAAAGCGCAAAGATATACTAAAGAATCATCATTTCTAAACAAGAGCTTCGTAGGTGCTTCTTGCATGCTCGTAAATCGTGATTCACCTGTATGGGATGGATCTTCTCAACGAAATACAAGCCTTGAAGACAGTGTTTTTCGTACGTTGAGGAGATCATTCATACTTAATTCAAATCGCAAAAGTGCAAAGATGTACAAAACTTTGCATTGCTGCGAACAAAGAAAGCTGGGTGAAATTTTTTGAACGATACAACCCATTTTTGGAAACTTCATGGCAAATGTATGTAGATCTGACAAGTTTTGACCTCAACCTTTGGTATCCCTCTATTGATCTATTCTATACTATTCACTACTCTAGATCCAATATATACAGTACCCATGAGGCAGGAAGGCTGGGTCAATATTCAAGTTAAGTCTGACTAAATAGACTCGTCATGATGTGTCCCAACATCATCATTAACTTGTATTTTCTAGGGATATATTGGGATAAACATATATCCTTAAGATAAAGAGGACGGGAAGGGAATGGAATTAGATCATGGTTCATTTTAATATAGAAACTATCCCAGCATTCGCCTGGGGGAAAATATAATTATAAATTCTAACCACATATTTGCTGTACCAACAATATTCTACGATATTTACCAGATTTTTTGAGAAGACTCACCTTGCCCTGTATATTGTAATATTCATCACAAGCATGTCATTCCACGGTGGACTTTTAAAAGGTGGAAGCTTTTAGATCTTTTTGCTCGCGTTTTCAGCATCGTTGTTTACCTCAGCTTAACACGTCTCGCTTAACTTTAAAAAATGCAAATATATAGTGTGTTGCAGGTTCCATCATCCTTTATATTTCGGTAAGACCACATGTTCCGGCCATAAGTTCCCATAAACGGCCGAACTTTGCAAACGATTTCATTGGTACTTCAATTAGCCGTCATGAATAATTAATTCCGCGCATAGCTCTTTTATAGGGAATTGGATAATAGGAACACAACTTAATGGCATATGGTACTATTTTTAAAAACTTTAATGGATTTCGTTGGCCTATTCTAGGACGGCATAGTTGACATCCCAATTCAAAATTTGAGCGGTATACATGTACAAGTTTCACGGTATAGAGACTGATCAAGCATTGCTCCTATGCAAAATGACGCACAGGCTTATTGAAGATTTAACGTGTTTTTGCTATTGCTTTAGGGCAGACTTGCACTAAAGTAATTAGTGCAATCGTAGATTAAAACGAAAAACTATGCTTGAATTAAAAATCGATAAAAAGAATTAAATAATTATTTTATCCCCAGTTGCACAATTCAGAATTTTTTTCAATTAATTTTGAGCGTTATGGGCTTTGAATATAAAACGAACATCCATTATGGTTCACAAACAAGAACATTTATCAGTTTTTATATATCAGAGATAATTAAGAAACGTTTCCATGTGAGACACTGGAAAATGCAGCATATTCATCTATCATTTCAACTATCAATCCACTTCAGTTCATTGTATTTACGAGCTTATCATACAGTAGTGTATTCACGTTCTCAAACACAAATTCATCTATTGCTAGAGAAGGATCATGGATTTTTGATAAAAACGTTTTCGGACACAGCATATCCACACAGTTTTAGTATTATATTGACCATTCCAAATTGTACTTACAGTGTACATGTAGGGTCTACATGTACACCATGGGCATTTATTATATTCAAGCTTATTAAACCTACATCATAAATATTGAAAGTAAATGTCTGACTTTAGAAAAATAGGAAATGATTAAAAACCATCAATTCATTAAACTTCGACTCTAATTTATTTAATACAAATTTACGAAATTAACGCATCATTCCGAGAAAAGCAAAATACACCTACAGAAAACTCTGCACCCGGTAACAGATCTTTCGATTAGCACGATTTTATTACATTAGGTTCATTTAATTTGGTTAATTACATTAGAAGAATTGCATAATATATCTAATGTAATGACACAAAAACGAAATTAGCTACTTACAAATATTGCTTGTATACAATCTTGCATATCTATACATGTATATATAGGGTTATTACTAAAGTCCGGCCTGGACAAAGACAAAAATATCTTTAAAATGGTAACATATACGAAGATAATTGTTTTAGTAACTTTAAGAGTTCTTCATGAGCTATCCAGAAACCATATTCCCTGCGACCTTGAATGTCACGTTCAAGGTCTTCCATGTGCCAGGTCTGCGGGTTTTGCAGATTATGTCAGAAACCGCTGCAAATACGTTAAAAATGTAAATTAGAACGTTAAAGGGCGATGCCTAATTAGTATAATCAAGTTGGTTTCAAATTGTTTTGAACATAGCACAGTGTTCCAGAATTTTTCTTCTCCACGATTTACTCCATAAACAGTCAGGCTGCACTGAATGACACCAAAGCTTTGCGGGCTGCATAAAATGCGACCTCAAACTCTTAAAGTTATTAAAAGAATTATCTTCGTAGCTGTTACGAAGATATTTTTTTCTTTGCTTAGGGACTTTGGTAATCACCCTTAAAATTAAATGAAGAAAATGACGCCATCGATGGTTTGTGGCATTTCTTTCGTGCGGGGCCATTCGAAAAGGACGCTCTCATGTAGTGCGTACATGTAGATCGGACGTACATTTTTACGACGCCCCTTTCGGATGGCCCCTGATAACACACAACCGCTTTCAATGGGGAATTGACCCTATGGGGAATCCCAAGGCCATACAAGTTAAAAACAATTTCGACCTGAGCAACGCCGGGTTTTTCCGCTAGTATATATAGCATACTTAGCAATCATGTACATGTACATTATGTAAGAATGTAATTTAAGCCACCGAGACCCTTATAACGACATGTTTCTGATTTGCTATAAATTGCTATGTAGTGAATTTTATATAAATAAAATTTCAACCAATCAAGTACAGGTAGAGTCTCCGTTACCTGAAATTACGAAAATTAAAATATTCCAAAATCCACTTTATTTAATGCCCCAAACAATACAATAGATTAATGTCTATTGTATAAATGGATGGGCATGATAAATTTCCAAAATCTGAAATATATACAGTATGTTGGTGAACATTTCAGATAAGGAATAAGCAACTTACAACATATATTTATCAGAAAAAAAAGGTTTTACTGTGAATCTATTGATTACAATGAAAATAAAAATATACTGATAATATACAGTATACTGTATACCCTATTAATCTTTCCAGCTAGGATATAGACAGATGTCGTACTAGCGTTATTTTCCAAACCATGCAGTGGAGGCCGGCTCCTAAGAGTAGGAGGTACATTGTATATACCCGGCCTGGGCCGGCCATCAAAGGTCAAATACCAGTACAAATGTAGTATCTGTATCAGAGTACAGCTGTAGCAGCATCCACTATCATACTGGAAGCAAGATGAGGTGGCGTGAACAACATGGGGGATCTGGTGGTGCCACAACGACGGAAATGCAAATTAATGGCCACCAGAACCACCGATTTCAACCTCAGCCCTTCAACCTGCACCATTATTAGATGAATATGAAACTGAAACTAAGGCAATCGACTTACAGTACATGTACAGTATAACCTAATATCCATTAAAAAATTGTATAACAAATGTAGCTACTTAATGTGTTCATTTTAATTCAGGATTACTGTAAACGAGAGGTGTTCATTAAATTTCAGCAATCATTTAAATAAAACCGGCTGTATGGATTTTAATGAAATTTGGCAGAGAAATACGTGTATATGTCATCTATTATTTAAAAATATTCCATTTTGGAAGATGCATTTCCCCATCGTTCTGGATGCGAGCTTAAACATCGCTTAAAAATCCCGGTCGACTTGCGTTTAAGCGAAAGCTTCCAAATCAGCATTTCTGACAGACACTGGCCGTCCACTTCTCTGAGCTTCGGTCTCACTTGTGTGCCGATTTCTGAAGTTTTCAATCCACTCATAGACCGAACGTTTAGATATTACTTGAACCTTAAAAATTCCACACATTTCTGCTCCTGAAATGCCTTCAAAAGCTTTTTTTTTCTTTAAAAAAAACGGAACTACAGACCGCTGCTGAGCCACTGTCTCCTGGCAGTTCATCATTGCTTTCGAATTTTAAGCACGTGTAATTTTAAAAACATACATGGACATTTTAATGTTGAAATATTTTCAGGAATGATGGAAGAAGTTTTACAACACATTTAATTAAAATCGATACACCTTTTTTTTAAATGATTGCGAAGACTTAATGAACACCTTTCGTAACTCCAAAATGTATACTCCTTTCTCCTTTTAATAAATGACACTGAAAATATAAAGTATATTTAAGTGTTTTTAATCAAGAATTAAATGAACGTTATGTCAAATCTGGTGTAAATTAACTTAATTTCATATTCTCAGTTTATCAAGGCTAAAAAGCATCACAATTTTGCAACACCTTGTACGATTTTAATTGGTAATTGAGCAGCTTCGTTTTTGGGCCTACAAAAAAAAAATTAAGTCCCAGGCAAAAATCTCCAAGCGTTGAATAAACACATCATTCACATCTTGAAAAAATCACTGATATGCAACCCGCATTAATCCGGGAAGTTACTAATTTATACTTAGAAATTTTTTTTTAATTAAGATCAAATTTGTCTCGAGGCAAATGCACTTAAGAGAACCCTTATAATGCAATTTCTTTATTAATTCTACTGGTTTTATTAGAAAAGTATTGGATTGCATCGCTCATCCGTTAATTTTTACTAATATTCGGTAATTATGTTTAAGAAGGAGCACCACCTACACAAATGGCCACAATATAGGAAAGGTTTCATTTTGTACTGTAACTGTAGACATATTTTAATTAAGCAAAAGGCTGTTTTAAGACAAATTACATCGCAAACCACTATTGAATGCTTTCAAATCCATTGCTGTGCCGATAAACCCTGTCCTTTTTTCAAATAAAACTGATATGTTGAAGGCTTCAATCAGCTCAGCTGCACAGAAAGTAAAGCTGCTTTCTTGATAGGTATTTTTTTTAATCAAAATGGATGTTTTTTTTCAGTTCATCGATAAATAAGTTTAATCTTCTTTAATGAAAAAAAACATGCGAACGTGAAAAAGTATACGATTTTTTGTCGGATTTGCTGGATTTCTGGAAAATTTGAACCTACGCTGCATTACCTCCATTAGCTACTGCGCTAAAAGTATTTTGCTGATAAACGCTGACTTTCAGCGCCGCGCAGGCTTTTTAACCGAAGTAATTTTAAATGTCACTAAGCTTAGCGCTTCCAACCATTAATCAGATCATGATATAAGCTCCATTTTTTTCTTTTTTTTTAAATATATATACTGTACATAAGAAGCCTATTGGCAATTCAAATGGGGATTAATGGTTTACCTTATAAAATTTATAAAGTTCCAAAGTTTATTTTCCTACAGAGTAATGTGGCTTATCTACAATTCAAAAGAGTCTATTATCCAAACAGAACTTTTAACTTAACGTAATGATAATTTACAGCACCGGAAAGCCAAAGTTTTACGGTTTACACATTCCATGGATTTTCTTTATGAGTAATAAACAAAATACGGTCGTAGAAATATGCCTAAAGAAGTATCTCTATACTTAAGATTCCAGGAGTGAAAACGTGCATGAAATGCACAATGTCATATTACATTTTGCAGCATTTTATGTAGGTCAGTGCGAATACTGCGAAGTAGGCCTAAAGTTAGGGAATAAAAATAGTATTTTCAATACGATGTTCATTTGTTTATACAATTTCAACTGAAGAATTAAAGCATAGGTATTTTGGAAAGTGTCAATCATCATTTGTAAAAGAAATACAGTTAAAAACAAAGGTATTCCAGTTTTCCCAAAATAAAAATAAAGTTGCTGAATTTAATGCATGTTGGATAGAATCAGAAATATGGTACAATAATTCATAGGTGTCAAGAACGGCGAAAGCCCTTTGGTCATATACTGTATTATTAAGGGGACATTATCTTAGACCAACAGTAAAAATCTAAATTATGCATGTAGATGTATAAGGGTACGAACACAACAAAACTTCTAGGAAAGAATGTTACTTTTTTTTACCACTAGCGCCAACCAGCGGGC
>JAQGBX010005711.1:0-13329 GCA_034698745.1 Megaphyllum sjaelandicum
GTATTTAATTAATTTTCCCAAGGTTAAGGTCTGCGCCAGCCAAAAAACACATGGTGTGGTCGGCAGGAGCCTCTTTCGTAAAACGGAGGTTTCATAGGATGGAGGATCGTAAAATCGGATTTTTACGGTACTTGATTGTGTTGGATGTTGCCTGCATGGTGGTCTATTTTTGATTGATACAGCACTATAGCTGTTATGACACATGGGTGCGTTTATACGTTGAACTTGTTATCATACTGCAGTCGCTTGAAAACCAGTGTCGCTTAGTGGTATTGCAGACGCTTGCCACTAAGCGACACTGGTTTTCAAGCTACTGGTAATTAACAAGTTCAACGTAAACGCACCCTAAGGCGACCCGCAATGCTGAAATTTGGAATAGGTTCTTCCGTCTTAATTCGTGAAGAATTATTATTCATGAGGCTATTCATATTTACATTGTGTAAAATTTAAAATTCTTAATTTTGTTTTTAAAAAAATCAACTTGGAAGGAATTCAAAAACGCAGCGAGTGGATTTTAGTAAAGTTTTTTTCTCTCGTATTTTTGCATTTTTTCCAAGTTTGAAAAATAAAGAAAATAATTTAACCTTAAATAAAGATAGCCTTGGGTGGCCGTGTATAGGAATCATTGAAATGGGGGGAAATTCGTAATATTATCTTTAAAAAAAAGCTAAGATAGTAATATCCTTCCGTGGGGTTACATGAAAAGCTCAAGTTCGAGCCAGGTATGATGAAATATAGTATAAATATGGCACGTTTGTGGATAAACGTGAACAATTCACAGCTCGGTAAACGAACATAATGAGAGGAGCAACTGGTAGCATACAGTATATTTGTACGGAGATCCAGGAAAACTCATAAACGATAGTTTAGGTCCATCATAAAAACTAATGTTACGAGTCTTAAAAAATTGAAATGTAAATTTATGATGAACTCGTTTCCTCCGCTATACGCAATGCCTGAAGTGAAAAGTCATGCCGCAAACGTTTCGTCCGACTCACTCTGGCATGAATAAAACATGCGACTATTAATTGGTTTATTATAATTTCAACACGAATTTTCAGTTCCTCTTCGAGAGAGGCCACTTCCTGCGCATTGTTTTATCAACAGGCAAACGTCATCGTCAGCGTCCTATTTTGTTTCCGTGCGTTGGCAACGTGCGTCGCTTTTTATCTCCTGGACTACCTTCCTGTACCGATTTCAAAATAGGAATCGCAAACACATTTTCGGAATTTTGGGCTAAATTTTTTATCACGGCTAGCTAGGTATGCAGTTTTCAAATATGCTTTGCTTATTTGCTTTCTTTATTGCTACTATATATGGGTACGAGCAGGGTGAAGCTTATTCCAGTCGCTTGCCAACCGGTTTCGAACCAGTGTCGCGTAGTGGTATTGCATACTCTTACCACTAAGCGACACTGGTTTTCAAGCGACTGGAACAAGCTTCACCGTGCACGTACCCATAGATTTGTGGTCACCATTTTGATTTAATGACAAGTATTACGTGTCATGACCTTGTTTTTAGCAGTACACCTTTTACAGGAACCCCACGCCTTCTCTGACCGGGTTTACGAACCCGGGCCTACAGATGGCGCTCCTACCTAAGATCTCCCGCTGTTGACCCGGCCATAGGCGGTGTTTTCTCGTGACCACAACCGGGTGATGTTAAATTGCGAGGGTGGAGGGTTCAAGGGTCACGGGGATTTCTGAATGGAAGCAATCTGGCCGTTTTCCAAAATAGAATGAAAGGGTTAAGGAAACCTCAGAAGCAAAAAAGGAATTAAAAGCGGATACCTTAAAGGAGAAGAACAAGAGGCTGGCCAGTCCGTCGCCAGCGCAACAATGTCTCCCACGAAAGCCTCCCGGGCCCGCCGCTAGGGTTCCCCCGACACGCAACCGGATGTCCGACCGTGTCACGTTTTGAATGCACAAGATAGGATTTCTCCGTGCTCCCAGCGTCAGATTATACGCAAAAAGTGGAGTGCATGGGGACGACATTTCTTCCAAATTGAGAATTGAAAAATGAGGAGTGGGGGTGGTCAAGGCGGTCCCATTGGAGAGGTCTGAGATGAAGATGTAAATATGACAACGGGGGGAACGAACCAAGGGAGAATGAAAGGGTTGGGATCAATGGCGAAAGATTAACCAGATTATTTAACGTCTAAAAAAGGGATTCTAATTGATATGGACGACAAGAGATCGCCCATGGAAACCTACGCAGATCAGTTTACGCCTGAAAAATATATGCTTTTTATGGCCTGTTTTTAATGGTAGATGCGCACAAATTGAAAAAAAATTATGTGTATGAAGTTGATCGTGATTGTCTTATCCTTTTCTAACGAATTTAGCCACCAAAATAAAGTTGTATAGTCGCTCTCAACAGCGATTGAAAAATTTGAGAAATGGAAAACATTTAGAATTGATGATAATGCTTTAGGGTACATTCACGTTGAAGCTTATTCCAGTCGCTTGCCAACCAGTGTCGCTTAGTGGTATTGCAGACGCTTACCACTAAGCAGTTAAAATCTGCATGTACTTTTGTGTAAATTTACTGAAATCAGTTAAATCACTGGGCATAGAACTGTATATTTTAGGTTACCTCTTTGAACTCTTTCTAAAAGTTTTATATATAGGCCAATCCAATATGGAAGTGTTAAGAACAGCATTTTTTGTGCATGAATTCTTATCAACAATTAATGCTTCGTATAGATGGTCGGTGATTTTGGTAAGGCAATGATTTTTTTAGTTTCACGTGTAATGCGCGTTAAATTATTAAATGTGGTCTTTCGTAGAAATTTATAAGGTCTGCGGATGACCTAAATTGCCGCCAAATCGATGAAGAACATCAAAATTTCACGGTTATTGCCACGCAGGCAATGGTATAGGCGAGCTATCAAGTGCTTTGAATTTTCCGCAACCTTTGAAGGGGCCTCCCATCTGAATGGAATTTTAATATAAAGTAGGGGGCTGATAATTGAAATTGTTATGCCTTTCGGACATCCCAAAAACATTCCGACTGTGGATAATGCATTATGCGTGTTAAGGCCCTCGCCATTACCGTAAAAATGTATTTTACGAAGTTATTCATTAACAACAATGTCCTTTAATAAAGGATTTATATTAAAATTGCGTTTGAATACATCTTTTAAGACGATGGCCCGCAATTAAGAAACATGCAATTTCTAACTTTAGAGCAACAGGTGGTGGATGAATTACGAAATCAAGGACAGTGATGTTCCTTTTGAAGGCTATATAGGACAGGGAGAGCTTGACGAATCTGTAGCGAATATTTTTGCAGTAAATCTTATGGATAACTTGCATGTGACGTCACGCAGCTCGTGGGCGTGGCTAATGTGACTTGGTTTACATCGTGGGCGAGTTGTGGGGTACATGAATCTGAGAATCGTGGCGCTAATAAGGAGCATCATTCTAAAAACTAAGAAAATGCCCCATTAGATATACTATCACCCCATGAATAGATGTTATCCGAAAGTTAAAATTGATGCCTTTTTTTCCGTTGCAAATCAAAAATTGTCCCTAACATTTACATGTACAAGTTGTATGTATACATGCAGTATTTTTTTCTTTTATTTTCATTTTTCTCATTTATTTCTAAATAAATAATTAAATAAAGGAATTATTCAAAATGATATATGGAACGAATGCGTATGTACGTGCACTTTATCTATATCGAAGGCAATCATATTTTTGCCACATATAGTAAAATTATGAAGCACCCTAACATTTCTGATCTAGGCGGAGCCAGCACGCGTCGTCTGCTTGTGAAAGCTACAGTGTATCTATAGATATTTAGCTTCAGCATCTTTCTTTGATCATTTAATTTTGGTAATACTTCCACCGGCATCGACGGAATCATCTTCTGCACATATTTCTTTGCTAAATTTCATCTTATGCACATTTCAAGATCATTAAATTGCCCATACGATGACACGTATGCATGAATGTGATTTAGAGCATCTGATCAGCAAAATTACACGCATTATGGATGCTTCTCCGAATTTGTTTTGCTTATATACGTGAATGTGTACAAATAATTACCACACTTCATAGCGATAACGCTAAAATGGCATGCAGTCATTCGGGCGCGCCATGCCTAATTTTGGCATTTCGGCAATCTATCTCGTTAATGAAGAGGATATTGTAACGTGATATAACTGTCTGCACACGACTCCGAATGAAATATGTATATGCGGTACATACTTGCTAAGAAATGGCTTCGCTCTGAACCAGTGGTCTGAACAAAACGTTTGCTCAGCCATCCTCGTACCATGTGGAACAGTTGCCCTTTCAGGTGATCAAAACCTGGGATTGAGCTTGTTTACAACAGACATTGCACGGTTGCGTTTTACCAGCGTCATTGCCCTTAGGTAAATAACACAAAATATAGAAAGTTGAAAACTCCCCCCACCAACATGTAATTTCAGTTTAGGCATAAATATGATTGTCATTTGGAAAATGGTTTTTCCCTAGTTACTAGCAAATTGGGGTGTATTGCCTTTGGCTCTCCAGCCACTCCAACATTGTGCCTCGGAGTCATGATTGCAGCTTTTGCGTCAGCGAGCGGTATCAAATGAATGTCGCTAGCTGATTAATAAGGAGGAGGATAAATTGACGTTTCGAAAAAACCTTCGTGAAATTTAATCGGCGGAACCAACCGTCGAAAATCTTCCCCAAGTAGCTCTGACATCGTATCTCCACCGTCCACGCAATTTCATCCGAAATTTGCGTTTCCAATCTCGAATTTCTAGGCAAATGTCGAGTCACGCACCGCAGCGCCCTAGCGCCAAATTGGTCCCGATAAGAAAAGGATTAAATTGCACCCCCTTCTGTCCGTCTCGGTGTCGGCAAAGTGCTTGACAAGGCCGGAGCCCAACGCGACCTTTCACGCCCTACTTGTCAGCTGGACCAAACATGGTTTCGGTAATTCATTTTCCAAATTACTCCCGATCATGCCATCGTTTAATTCACGTTGGCATATTTAGGTTGCGATCATTTATGTAACGAGCATCGTTTAAAATGCTCGTCATCGCCATTACGGCGATCGTATCATTGTCCCGAGCTTAATTTATGCATAAATGCGCATGAAAAATTGATAATTAACGGGATTAATTGAGAACGGAATGAGCTGCTTCGGATTTGAGCTCGAAACCTTTGCGTGCTGTGCAAGAAATTAAGCGGAGCAGCCGAGCATGCTTTTTCTGGAAACATGTAATTAATATTTATGGGTATATATCCCCTCTTGCACTCCTCCTTCGAGTCGGATCATGGCACTGTAGAAACTTCAGTCGAATTGTGAGGAGGAACACGCGAACCATGCGTGTCTTGTCTGCTTTAACAGACGTCTGCGAATTACGTATGGACCCTGCATGAAGATAGTTCCAGAGGCAGTTGGTAAAAATTTGATTATAACGGTACGTTCTGCTTCGAGAGTAATTAATAATGCATGGGAAAAGTGTTTTAGATGGTAAAAGCTTCTGCTTTCTGAATCATATTTTGAGCAAACCCAATAGTTTGGTCTGTTGATTGCTATGTCCAATAATGGAGAATTGCCTTTGCTGGCGACATTTTTGGTAAATCATGTCATCAAGGCTCGGAAAATGAATGTTTTGTTAACATTATTAGATATATCAAGGCGCCAGTTTTTTTCTTCCTTGAATTTTAGTAATGATTCTAAAATAACGAATTCTCTTTCTGGAGAAATCGGCAAGACTTGACTTCTCCTGTTATGACACCAACCACTCGAAGAAGGAGAGACTAAATGCTTTTTCTGGGTCATCTTTGCCACGTCTATACACGCATACTTGGGATCAAGCATGTTACGAGTTTTTTAAAACTTTCAAAAACATGTCATTGGCAGTAGGTTACCAGTTTATTGGATGTCTGGGCTTGAAACTGCAGATTTTCCAGATTGGCAACAGTTTTACGCGAAGTTTTCTGATGATATCACCATTAATGAACTTAGACTCATCATTATTGCATACTCATTCTCTGTTTTTGACATCAGCATTCTAGCTGTGACTTGATTTGTCGACAATTGAAGCCTGTTGTCGTTAAAAATTCACGGTTTGGCATCTCCAGAAATAATCTTTCCAAGACAAGTTCAGTTCGCGAAAAAATCTTTAAATATCTGACAAAGAAATAGTGATGCGTGGGTGTTATCAAGCAGTAACCATGGAATTTTTATATTTTCGAAGATGACAAAATGATACTGCGGAATTTTAGAGGCGTAATTTTGTCAGGTTGTGTAGACTTGTACTGGCGAAGTTATCCATCTTATGTCATCCTTTTGAGCCAGATTGAATTTATGATTGTTGGGTTGAATTCTTAACGTGCTTTTTTGAATAATAAATTCTAAATTTAGCGTTTGGCAAGGCGAAAAACAATTTCTCGTTTATTTCTCGGTTGAACTCAACCATCTGGATATACCCATGAACATGCGCTAATAATATTATTTATCATTGTCCCAACTCTTGAAGTGCTGGCAATTTTAAAGGATTTTCTAAAAATAACTCGTGGAGAGTCGTATAGACACTCAATGACATGGCATGGGTCTCTTGATTTAAACATATACGTGCACATCGTTATCTGTACTACGTTTGAATGCATTGTTGACATTTGGTCGACAATGCTCGATTAATTTCTGCATTTAGCATTATTAAACCTTAGTTTGCATGTACAGTACATTGTAATAACATTGCGAAACTTTTGATGCACTAGGATTTTGAACCTATGATATTCGTTTATGAAGGTATACACTGTTTTTAACGTCATTCCAGAGTATCATTTTATACATTTAGCTGAAACGCAACACGCTTAATCTTGCGCACCTAAAAGGGTTTCTTATAAGAACTCTCATTTTCAAAGTCAGTCGTTGAAGCAGCTCCTTATCACGAAAATCCCCTTAAGGTGACAAGAACAGTCTCCGCACTATCCTGTCGTGCAATTGAATGCCAACGTATTTCAAAATAAGCTTGTAAAACAAGTAGCGCGATGTTCAGCTGTCACATTATACCTATAATGGTGCAGAAATATTTATTGGAGCAAAAAAAAAATGAAGGACAAAAAATGCGCCTTTTGAAAAACCAACTTTGCATTTTTTAAGAATATTTCATAGCAGCTGTTAAAGCTACCATTTGTCTGTGACAAATAGGAATCCGTCACGATAGATGGATGGACGTACTTTTGAAAGTTTCGGGGACTTATAGCCCGTGCAGGGTTCAAACACTTCTGGGTGTCTGACTCAGCTTAATGCCTTCAATACAGTAGGTCTTCTGGGCTTTTTTTTCAGGCGGATTCCTTCTCAAGAGCTATATATGCGGCAGAATATTTTTTTTTCATCAATTTTGAGAAGCTCAAAGCTGCTCTCACATTTAAGTGCGCTAAAGTGATAAATTTGAAGTTACTAGAAGATGCTGCTCTTTGCTAAACAGGGTCATCACTGAGCGATTATTTGCGATATGGTTTTCTCGCGAATGATGCGCTTTCAAGATTCTCCAACAACCCATCTCGACTAAAACTAGTTATATCTAGTTATATATAGTTATATGGTGTTTAGACGTTGCTGCATTTCAGCATTTTGGATGATTTTCTGCGAGCTAATCATTAAACCCGATTGTTAAAGGCGGTGTCAACGACTATTTGGAGTACAAATGTTACTTAGGAATGACGATACATTCAACAATAAATGTGTATAATTTAAAAGCCAGAGTTGCTTTATTTATTCAAATGGCTACATGAAACAATTCAACATTGGCATGCTGAGAATGTGTCAGTATTCAGTGACAACCAAGCTTGATAAAGCGAATTCTTAATTTTATAATGGAGTAGATTTTGCATAAAACAGGATTCAGTTTTCAGTTGCGCTCAAAAGGGAGAAATTTGTTCAAATGTTACACCCCAAACCACACGCTGCATGTGAATATTATTAGTGGGAAATGTAATTTAATTATATTTAAGAGTGACAGCATTGGACGTATTTCTTCAATCGAATGTTGTCTTCAAATGATATGTAGGCATGTATTTTAGCTTTAAAATGTTAGCGACGATCAGCGTTTCCCTTCTTCTAGCTGACATTTAGAGATATTTTTAAATCAACTGCATTCCATGGTCATGGTAACGTACAAATTGTTCATTATATTGGAGAAGTAAACTAACATTTCGCAACAGGAGGGAAACTCCCACGTCTTGCTGCTCTTGCATCGTTGTTAAATTGAACTGTCAGCAAATCTGAGCCAGCTGCTTTGAAAAAATTTTAATGGAAAGTATAGCGCTTATATACAGTGTGCGTTTTCTGTATATTCGACATATTAGTTCGGAACTTGGTCACAGTATTTCCCATCGCTGATATTCGATCATGTCTTTAATTTGTCTAGTTGAATTAAGTTTAATTTAGCCTCTGTTGAATTCTTGATGGGTCCCTATTAAGTTTTACAAACCTCATAAATGTCAAACTTTTTCACCGAGAAAATATGCATATGAACCCTTAATATGATTGACGTTTTAACTGGTTGATTATCCCGTCCTTCCACCCTGACCCTTCCAGCCAGCATTTTGATTCAAAGCAGTTGCCTCGGGGTAACTAGCTTCCCGTACATGGTTAACATCCTCTGTTTTGGGTCCATGAGCGTGCTGCCTGCCTTTCATTTAATTTCACCCATTATGAAATCGCCGGAAATGGTGGCCGCATGAGGGCGTCTTGGAATCACGTGACGCTGGCACAGAGCTATGCCATGCTTTATCTTTGCACATAAAAAGCAGCGATTTTTTTTCGAACGTTTTTAACCCCTCGACGTCCTTTTAATTTAAAAGGACACAAAAAAATTCCAAAGGGGGTGCATTGTGTCACTTCCTTTGTTTGATGGAGTTTTTGGGTGCTGGGCCTCCATGGATAGCTGCCATATTGGATTTCAAGTCCTTATTTCTCTTTTCAATGCAAATTGAAATGACAACTTTTCCAGCCTTGCAGAAAAAAACTATGCGATCCGCCGTGGGCACGTTGTTGTTGTTGTTATTCTTTGTTGCGCAGCCCCTATGGCTGGTTAGTCACTTGGAAAATGGGTGAAAGACTTTGTTACTAATTAATTTGGGGAAAGTGTATTCAACGAGGTACGTTTCTTTGACTTTCTGGGAACCACGTTCAAAAATTCGTGTTTGTAACGTGGCAAAAAGTGCCATCTCGTGAGTTTTTAGGTGAATAGCTTTTGTTTTTGCATAGGCTAAAATTAAGTGTATAATCAACATGCATGCCTGCATTGCCATGGATCATTACGATGAAATTGCCATATTATTTAAACTTTCGCCATTACCATGCTTGTCAGGTTCTCCCTTCATATACCATCGCTGTCTTGGTTTAATTGTAAACGGGTGGTTTTTTCCCATGATTTTGAATGTCGTTGTCAGTATTTCTCAGTTTGCGGCGATGATTTAATTATGATACATGTGCTGAAATATTTTAATCATCAAGTTGCCTATCTCGTTATCCTCGTATGCCAAATTTGTTGGATTCGAACGAACTACCTGTTTCAATACGTTATTATAGCGATTAAGTAGCCTTCAACGTACAGTACATGTATATCCTGTCCAGTTGCCAGACTACGTTAATTATATAATGCAATACAATGTTGTTAGTTATTTTATCTCCATATCCTAAATCTAATACCGAACATGACAACACACATTTCTCGTTGGAATGATATATTTTTCCCCCGAAGAAACTAAAAATACACGATTATAGCCTGTATCTTGCAATTATAGTCAGTAAACCAACATGTTTCTCTTACCCACATGACACGTCTCATCGGCTGTTGCTTATGAGACAAAACAAAAAGTAATGCATTCCCGATGATGAGTATAATCATTGTATAGTGAGTACTGAATATAGCCCACATTCTTGCTTTCAGAGTCTGCAAGTAATCAGAGTTGGTGCTTATTTTGAATCGTGATTGTTTGCTCGGGAATAACATTTCTCTTACTTCGGGGTGGCTTGTTGGGTGAAACGCGAGTAATGTTAACTTGAAAGTTGAAGTATTCTTACGGGACATTGCTATATGTGTGCATTGTACTATATCGTTTTCAATATTAGATGGCGTACGAGCAGTTTCTAAATCCATAAGGACCATGCAGGTCAGTAATTGGGGAGAATTTGTGAGAACAAAACTTGTTTGCCAGAATATGCACCGAGGTCCCCCCTTGGCTCTCAAATTCGTTCTCACACCGAGTGCATATAATGGGGGAACTCCCAACAGATCGAATAGAAGAACAACGATAACTCATATTTATGAGGCATAGCGTTCCCTCTTTTACCATTTATGGCGCTATGGGCCAAGATCCACTTTCACAAATTCGGTCAAATCTGTGAAAGCAAAATTAGCGCCCATTTTGAGGCGAATGCGTAAACGGCTTCATAAAACTTGGAAGAGAAATAATGAAATTAAATACGAGTTGAAGGAAAAGAGAGGACGCGGTCTTGAATGGCGTGGTGTCGACTGTCGACCCATGGAGTGAGATATTAGGTTGTGAAATTAGGCACGGGCCTAGTTGCAGGCCAATTCACTTCGTTAATGCTTGCTTCAACAATTTCACGCTAACTACAATGGATGCCTCGCTCAATGACCCCCCTTAGCTGGATTTGTTGAATTTTAAAACAAGTAAATCACTCCAAATGTATGACTGCTAATGTTAAATCGTAGTTTGTTTAGCAAGATGCGCCCACATAAAACCCCTCCCACTCGAGCTTCCATTGGTTCCATTTTTGTAAGATGTCGCAAAATATTAGGATGAAAGAACGTTACATCAGAAGCATTCATTAATTGAGGAGAGCAAGAAGTCAGTTTTTCACAGATTGTTGCAACAAACTGGTTTTCTAATCTGAAGGAAGGAAGACACCAAGAAAACTTAAGCGAAACTAGAAACTCAGTTAAAGTTAACGTAACTGCATGGAAACTCCCAAACCGGAAAGCTGGTTAAAACTGCATGGTTAACGCGCATTCAAGTTTCAGTTTGTTTCCTCAGTGTGTTCTCACTATAATAAAGTTGTAAAGTGATTGAAAGCACTTGATTTTAAAATTTCCAAAGTCTATAATATTATTAATATAGCATAATTTACAACGATGTTTAATTTGGACCACACTAGACATTGAAGTGTGCTTCTATGAGCAGCTATTGTAAATTTGGTTATAATTTGCCCCATTTGACGCTTTTTAACCTTCTGTTATAACAATACATACCATACACTACATACATACAGTACTAGCCTTATGCTAAAAATCATTTTCTGGTCCATTTCAATAACATTTTCTGCACGTTTTCGAAGCGCCATCGACATCTTTTGTTTTAGGCATGCTGTACATGTACGTTACAATTCGCGTCCATCTTCCTCGTTTGCATGCAAATTATTTTAATATTGCGGTTTCCTCTGGGGGGTCATGCCTACTTGACCTCTCCATTCGTTCGGTGTTGGTGTGAGCCACTGGTTTTCACTGGTGTTCCACGAGGGGAACCCCCTATCGTGAGAATCCCCTCATCCTCCTCGCTTCCATAATGACAGGGGGGTTGGAACAAAATAAGCCGGTATTGTGTTCATTATGCGCGTCCCATCCCTAGCTCCCCCGTCTAAGGCACACGTGGATTCTCGTATTAATGGGCCAGGCCTTTGGGGACGTCACTTATCCGGATTGAATCATTGATGACGTCTACATTCAATTTACATTTAATTTCAAAGGTAAATTGTAATACATTTTTATCTCAACATTTTATGAAAAAAAATATGCAAACCACTGTATTTCTACGTTATTTTGTGCAAGGTAGTAAAATAATGTGCAAACATAGCGGGGCGTCCCGTTTGACGAAAATGCTGGACGACCTTTTCTCTGGGAAAAAACAAAAACAAAAAAAAAACCTAAATTTATTTGGCCAAGTCCATATTGTTTGACCCGTGCCAACTCTTATACCGAAGACAATTTTTTGTAACGCTCTTAATTTTTTTTTTGCGTTCCTTTTGCTAATTAGATAGGGGGTGTTGTAATGATACCCCAATATTTCGGCCATAAGTCGTCGCATATCCTCTTTATTAAAATTAATGTGGCAAACCGTGCGCGCATGGATGCTCTATTACGGCGTAATTACGGGAAATTATAGCTAATTTCTGCAGCGAATTGAGACATTTGAGCCTATTTTTATCAGCGTCGATATTGCGGACGTGCCCAGTGACACAATGAATGTATATGAATATCATGTATTGCAAAATAATTGCCGGATAGCAACATGCAATGAAATTAACGCTATATAATTACATCACCCTAAAGCCCTATTTTATTAGACTAACGGAATGATGCTCGGCGACGACCCCCGCTCGATTAATGTTGCGCTAATTGATTTCTGGGATTTAATGTGCATTTATGCTCATCTGTATATTCGTACGCGAAACAAGTTTTTGTTCAAACTTCATGAATGGAACCAAAATGTCGATCAACTCTTCTTCTCCTTCGGCATGATAAATAAAAAAAAACTATAGTTAATTTTTTCCAGTTCAAGCTGCCGAAAACAAAAGTAAAGTTAGGGAAAATGCATTGAAACGTGACTAGCAACTCGTAAACTTGTGTCCAAGATTGATGCTGGTGCAACCGTATCTGTGACAAGTGGGTGGTGTCATTTCGGAGCGCGTGAAGGGTCCTAAATGTTCCCATGGGATTCGCGATCGGAAGGAGTGGAGTATGGCCTCAGTATAGACTGGGCCCTACCTCGGCTGGGGCTAGACTGGGTTCATTCGGGGCATTTAAAGTTTAAAACCCGGGACCACGTGGGACTCACAATAATAGGGTAAACGCGTTTCTCACACTGATAGCAAGGTGGGCCAGCTGCTGTACTGAATGACGTTTGACAAAACATATGGTGCGCTGACTTTTCGGGTGGGAGACCCCAACACACCTTGCGTCTGAACGCACCTTGGCATTATAAAACCCGTTTATCCGAAGTTTGATTATTGAGGAAAGTTCGGCCCGTGTTTGGATTTAGATGGGGACTTGGTCTTTTTTTTTTTGGTCTAGACTCGGCTTTAGCTTCCGGGTTTTGCAACATTTTCAATGAAAATGAACGGGTGAGGCACGATACTAAGAAGCGATGCAGGCATATTTGGTTAACCCTTTCGGCCCTGGATTTAAAATAATGAACCGATTTTTGTTTTGAATAGATATTTATAATCAGCATGATAAAAGATGCCTAAATCCAAAATTTCACACCAATCTGATAACTTTGAAATTTCGAGAAAAATGGCATAAAACGAACCCAATATTTGTGAAAAATATGTGAAAAAATT
>JAQGBX010005712.1:0-13327 GCA_034698745.1 Megaphyllum sjaelandicum
CAAATACGGGAAAATTAATTAAATTGTAATTTTGGGATCAATCATGACCAGACTAATTAGTCTGATTTAAATTGAATAATGATCCCCTCTGCCACATGGTACTATGTACTGACTGCAGAGTAAAGAATAGAATAGAATAGAATAGAGTATTAGTATAACCTTAGTGTAATGTAATGTAGATGGGTGTAACAGACCATCTCTTCACACAGAATTAAAATTATAAATTAGGATTTAAAGAACTACATTGTACTTTCTCCCCATTCCCAATGGGGAGAAAGTAAGTGTTGAATTATTTCTTTCCCACTCATTTTACTATTTTTTTTTTAATTTTGTTAGTGTTCATTGTTTCAAGCTGAAATTTTCATAAATTAAGTGTCTAGATTATCTTTCCTTTGTTTCACTAAACATTTCATTGCAAAAATGTAATTATTTATTAAGTTATTCGACATTTTTAGGGTTTTGAAATACTTTTTTACTCTCACTAGTCTGTAGGTGTTTTTAAATTTGGAGCAATATGACATGGCAGTTTAACATGTACAAACAAGTCTAAAGATTGAGGCACATGGATCCTGAATTGTGTAGGCTACTGTACGTACAACTGCATGGTGATATTTTAAATCACCTACAAAACAGTACGGCAGATACCAAGCCAAAATGAATTTAAATGCTTGCTTAGGTTGCCCTTAGGCTTTTAATTAATTCATAGACATGTCTTGACATGTTCAATCATGTCCAGTATGAGGTAAAAAGAGCGGAAATGCACATGCATTATTGAATAAAGACAAATTACATATGAATAGTTTTGTTCGATGAAATATAAATATTACATTATTATCTACGATATACTGCTGGTATGCAGATAAATTGAGATAATATCTAAAAAAACCATAAACATGTATGGACCGTCCATGCATTAATTTAAACAACATTGTGAATTAAGCTATCGATCGACCACACCTGATTAGAGAAACTAGCTGTTTGAAACTAATTAAACTGCATGGTTACTGGCTAGGCACTGATTTCCTGTTAAAATAACTCTGAATGTTTTCATAAATTGACTTACCGTATACATTTGGCATGATTGAACCACGTACCCTCAGGTTTGGACATCACCTGCGTACGTGTGCACATACCGGCATCGTATTAAAAAAAAGGAATGTAGCAGGTGCTACCACGTCATCACGAAACTATCCCAAAAGTCAATACCGGTAACATAAAAGCATATCTTTCATTATTACTTTATCATGACTGTCAACGAGCGTATCAAAAACAAATCGGTCCCCCCAGGAGACCAGCATGCAGCTTTCCATTTCAACAGTACCTTCGAGCAAATTACATTCGCTCAAGGACGTGCTCGATAACGAAGCGAAACGACCGCTCAGAGCGCCACCAGTTTGAAATCAGGTTTGGCGGGTAATTTAAATTTGACACGTGGAACATTGAAATATTGATCATTGAAAACGTGGCAAATTCTGTCAAATTGACTGCAAAGTCGAGTAATGAAAATTGTGGAAAATTGTATACAATTTAACTTTTAAAAAAAATGCATTTAATTCTGCAGTTTTATTTAAAATCAAACTGCACAGAAACGGATATTTAATATTTTTTTTTAAAATTACATTCAAACTGTAATAAATTCTGTAATTACAATCTGTAAAATTACTTCAGAAATAATACAATATTACTGCATTTACGTTGCAATAAAACTTAAATTTTCACTCTATATTTTTTCTTCAAACTAAAACCTACAGTATATTCAACTATTTTGCAATATGTTATATGTGAAGAGAAAAACAAAAAACCCACAAAAATACTTTACAAACGCTTTTGTATTTTGAACGCAGTTTTTCTTTTAAAAAACAGAAACTAAATTAACGAATTTCTCAAATACTGATTATACACTGAAATGTCGTATAAAAAGCTGTCTCTTCGAACGAATAAAGCACTTCTCAAAATCAAAATTAAAAAATAAATGTGAATTTTAAAGGCTTTTCTTGTGCATTTTAAATTATAATGAATGTAGTCAACATTGGGCTGAAAAGGGTAAGCAGTTTTTTTTTTGGAGGAGGGATGAGTCGATTTCATTTTAGGACATGAATAATTGCCATAACATGTATTATTTCTCATTTTTCAGCTGTGGCACAGCTGCAGATCTAGGACAACAAAAGAATAATTGTTAAGTGGGGTAGTAAACTTTGGTATTCAAATAAACAGATCCTTGCATATCATTCGACTGCTATTTAGGTCTACTGTATAATGGAAACAGAAGTTCCAACAGCATTAACGAATAATGCCATATATTCTGTAGCAGTGAGTTCGTATAAACCACAAGTTTTGCTCTCTTCTGCAAATTGCCCAAATTGCAGATTGATGAGGAAAGGCGAGTGTGTGTGTGCCATAAATAAGATTTAAGTTTACTTATTGTTTTCTATGGCAATAATATGGTCTTTGCATGTCAATAAATATGGCATATACAGTATACCATGTACCTTACTTTTAATAATGAAATCGAATTTTATTTTCAGTTTAAATACATGTTATACAGTCAACAATAACACCTTATTTTGCTGTTTGTAAACAATGCATTATAGCTATGATATATGGATTGAAGTAGAAGAATAAGAAATTCAATGAGTAAACGTCCAATCTGTCAAATTAGTTTCAACTTCTTTACGTAATACTTGTATGGATCTAGCACACCAATAATTTCACATACACATGTTGTCAAATACAAATAAAGCATCGGTTTTACAAAGCAAACATAATTTTAATAAAATCTGCTCTCTACTGTCTTCATGATCCACACATTTCCTCTTGCTAGGTTTTATTTTCTTTACTATTACTAAATTATTGCATTTAATCATTACCAGAAACTGCCAGTAACAATTAAATTGCAATAATTTTCGGTGAATCTTAATTTGTTTGCCTAATTGTTTAATCCATACGTAAATTGTGGATGAATGTAAATGTACGATATGGAGAAGGGTTTTGGAAATAAATACTGGTCAAGACAGTGATATCAAAAATACCAGCCCAATCCATGTGGCGGATCTTGTAATGAATTAACACACACATTAAAACAACTAAAAAGTAAAAAAAGATTTCAGTAGTTTTAAGAAATCCACGATTATTCTAAGGTAATCCTGTTGCCGCTTCACAAACTGCATGACAATCTAAATTCCATCAAACTCCATTCATTTCATGAACAATAAAAACAATTTCTTAAAAATTCATAAGAAATCCAACGCAGAGAACAGGACATTACTGGCGGACCACCCTATTCAGTGACAATTTTTGATTACTTCTAATCATAACTGAACAATGGTATTAAAAGGCAAACAAAATTAAAATAAGCCAAAACACAGAAAACTTAAAAAATTGTTTACAACTTAGAATTTGCCGGCTACAATTTACTATTGTAAAATATCTTGATATGATAGCGATTGAATGGCAAATATATGAAATTGTTTAATTTAAATTACTTCCTAAGAATGTACGTCATGAGGTTAACTTGCCAACTTTTCTTGGCAAGCTTGTTTTTCTTCATTGATTTGGTCTAGCATTGAGTGTATTGCAATTATGATAGCTTCCGACACTTGTTCTGGGGCGTATGGCTTGTTTAATGGTGGAACGTGAATAAAAGCTGTTCTTCCTTGGTTGATGCTTAAGGAGGAGAAGTATATAAAGTCGCACAAATACCTAGAATAAATAAGAAAAACTCGCTAAAAGCCATGGTATTGTTTCGGAAATTGCATCTGGAATAATAGGAGGTGGACTGAACTGTTTTGTTCCTTCTATAATTGGCTAGCATACACCATTTCTTGATAACAAGCAATTCAAATTTCCAATAAAAATTGTTCTTTGAAAAAGTTATCATTTTTTGGCAATATCAAGTAGTCTTGAAATTAAAAAGTTACTTGGTAGTGGAAAAAACGAGACATTTTGACTTGATTTAAGCAATTTCCAATATAAGAATCACTTTATGGAAAAATTATCATTTTTTGGCAATATCTAGTCTTGAAATAAAAAATTACTTGGTAGTGAAAAAAACGAGACATTTCGACGTGAATAAACCAATTCCAATTTCCAATAAGAATTGCTTTTTTTGGAAAAATTTATCATTTTTTGGCAATATCAAGTAGTCTTGAAATAAAAAGTTACTTGGTAGTGGAAAATAACGAGACATTTCCACGTGAATTAATCCTACCACTTCTTTTCTGGTAAAATGTTGCTTTTTTACATAATTAACAAACTAAATAAAATGTCATTTTTTGATTGCTGAAACAGTTGGCCTGTTTCAGCAATGAGTAAATGAAAAAAAAAAAAAAACAAAAAAAAAACCTCCGGATGATTCTGCAACCCAATTAAACCAACTCTGGGTAACCAGGAGTTTAGTGTATTATCTTTCACGAGTGCAACGGAAAAAGTTACCTTCCGGCATCCACCGACACAGAGGATTTAACACAGCATGTCGAAGCATTGACTGCTTCGCAGACTCTTCGCATGTCGATTCCAGACTTGATAGACTCGGGACCGTCACATTTGCAGCGATTGTTTGGTGGTAGCATTCCCTTTATATCCTTAGACTTATAACCAACATTGTGAGCTACTTGTTCTAGGATGAGCTGTCTAGCAACCCCAGAAACACCGCAATGGACTACAAGCTGAAATAAGAAAAGAGGGATACAAGAGAGTTAACATCAAACAAGAACGTACGTCATTCTTGAACGTCGCAATGTAAAATATTCAAGAGTAAGCTAAGTTAACGAGTTGCTCATTTCCAAAACGAAAACATTAAAGTTTAATAAAAGGTGAAAACAGCTTACATCCGGCTTATGATCATCCCACAAATGTTGTATTTCATTCTGCACATAATCGTATTCCACCGGGATGTGTTTGATGATTAAGTTGACGTCCTTCCTGATGCCCAGTCTCTTCAGGCCCTGCACAGCCTCCCAACTTGGATTGCATTCGTGGACACTGAATGGTCCGAAACCTTTAAATGCAAGTTTCGGTGATTAAAAAAACAACGAGAAACGCATTTTAAAAATATCGGGCAGCTCTTATCGTACCTGTGACCAACACCGTAATCTTGTCCTCTTCGGGGATCAACTCTCCATTTTCCATGTCTGCATTATATGCTGAACAAAGACCAAAACAAAAAATTCAAACTTGGTGTCCCACAAAGCTCCACGTCAGAGATTCAAGAGACAAACAGTTTTGCAATTTGAGCACATTCACATGTAAGTAATTACACAAGAACAGATACGCTTCTGGAGCAAATCAAACGTACGTTTAACCTTGCCAAGAAAATTTAACGGAGGACTTTGGATGGTACATGGTAACATCTAAAGTGCTGTGTCACCCAGCAAGCAAAGCCTGTACACGAGCAAGAATTCCTTTACTTCCAAGAAGCAATTATCCAATAAAACTAAATATGGTCAGCACTGTTAATATAATTTCTATCCTTTTACAATTACGGGTCGTTGAAGGTGATGTAACATTCCGACCGTACGTAAAATCTCGGTTTAAAGGAGCTTTAAAAATTTGAGGCCAGCAACATGAGTGTTTTTTTGGTTTTTTTTTAATATTATCTACGTGCGTATATTTTTTATATAAAAAAACAGTGCAAGAGATCCCCACGGGTACCATTAAATCGGTATAAAAAAAACCTTTGGAGGGAAAAAAGTTGTACATGTAAGTTTTTTTTCAGAAAGAAAATGGGGAAAGAAAATGTTTTTTTCAGAAAGAAAAAAAAAAACTTGTACCCTAATGCGAATTAACATCATGCATTCCATAAAGTTTCTTGAACCTGAATGTTAATTCATATATATTATCGCACCCCCGTCAGACTGCACGTACCAAGATGACCAGAAATTGACGTCAAAATGTCACTCCTTTTTGACGCCATTTTTTGATAAAAAAAAAATGACGTCGTTTTGTGACGTGCGTCTGAATTAGTCAATTTTACGAAAAAAAAGAGCAAAAAAATACGTCGTTTTCTTAAGTTTTTCTGAATTATTCATGTATTAAAAGAAAATGACCAAAAATGACGTCGTTTTCTGACGTGTTTTTAGGTGATTTTTCTTCTGAAAAATTATCAAAAAATGACGTCATGTTTTTGAGACTTTGAAAAATGACGTCGTTTACTGACGTGTGTCCAAATTGGTCAGTTTTCCGAAAAAAAAACCTCATTTTCTGACATGTTTTCGAATTGGTTAATTTTCTGAAAAAAAAAAGGGCAAAAAAAGTTACGTCTTTTTCTAACGTTTTTCTGAATTATTCACTTATTAGTGAATTAGTGAAAATTATTCACTATTATTTTATTAAATATTACTTATTAGAAGAAAATGACCAAAACTGACGTGTTTTTAAGTGGCGATTTTTCTTCTGAAAAATGACCGAAAAATTACGTTACTTTTTTTAGAATTGACGTCGTTTTCTGGCATGTTTCCGCAAAAACGAGCAACAAAAAATATGATGTTTTTCTTACTTTTTTCTGAACTATTCATTGATTAAAAGAAAATGACCAAAAATGACGTCGTTTAATTTCTGACGTGTTTTTAAGTTGTGATTTGTCTTCTAAAAAAGACGTTATTTTTGTTGAACCTAAGAATAATTTATCTAACAAGCTTGTGTGCTCTCCAAGTCGTTGTATACGGACGTGTTTCTGAGTGGTAAACTTTCTTCTGAAAAATGACCACAAAATGTCCTTTTTTAGAATTGACGTCATTTTTTGGTCAGTGCTTGCTTCGTGGGAAGAGAACTCAAAAATTGATAATTTATGGCTTACAACGATTATAACCTCCAATGCTACACATTTAATAAAATGACTTGTACATACTTGAGAGCAGTGATTTTAAGATGAAATTTGTTTATATAAAAAATAGATCTGAGAATACATGTACATGTAGGCCTATATGACATGTAACTTAATTTTACCATGCACTAATTTGCATTGTCTGAAAATGAAACATGATAAGTTCTGTCCCTTCTCTAAGTTTCTAACAGAGGGGTGCAATAAATTTTAAATGGATTTTCCATAGGAATTAATCATGCATTTCTGGCCCAGTTTCTGGTGCAATTATTTCAAAATCAAATCTGTTCAGAACTTATGTTAAAGGTTCTAGCTTGTGTTTTCCTCAACTTTTTTAAGAATAAAATATTTTCTGAAAGATCCACACAGTGCAAGGAAAACGTTAAAATTGTCGATAATGCAAGATATTTGAACTCTTGAAATCAATAGCTTTTTATAACCGTGGTAGAACTACAAGGTAGGGCGTTATCCTTTGATGGATCAATGTAAAGATGAAGCTTCGTAATTAAACGAATTTGATGTCAGCTATAGTTCTATTTGTGAATTTTATAAGAAATGGATAAGGCACAGGATAAGTTCCTGATGAATATTGCTCAATCTAGAAGTCAACTTTAGCGTATGCTGGCCAGATTTATGCTAAAGAAGTCGAGCTTTCACGTGAGCGTTCTTGTTTGTTGTTGATTTTACCAGAAATGATGAAGAAATGACAGCAGGCCTTGGCATTATGTCAAATCTTTCAATTGCATGCAAACTCACAAGGTTCAGATTTCACCTAAAAATACTTATAATGATATGTGCCTACTGCGAGACAAATACCATACCGAGTAATATCTTTCCGAAAATATGCCAAAAATAAAATGGAAATGGCAAATGAAATGCTTCATTCTTAGATTCAAACAAAAAAGTACCATATTTTCAGACCTATTTTTATATAAACAAATTTCATCTTAAAATCACTGCTCTCAAGTATGAAAAACTTAGCACAATTCAGAATATACCGTAATGATTAATGATGGACTAGCCAGGCTCCCACTTAATACTGAAAACATAATTTTTGTATTTTTGCAATTAAATTACACAGGATTATTTGCGGTAGTCTACTGTAGCCTATATATGCACGACTATAAACTCC
The DNA here is from genome assembly GCA_034698745.1 of Megaphyllum sjaelandicum. NCBI lineage: Eukaryota > Metazoa > Arthropoda > Diplopoda > Julida > Julidae > Megaphyllum > Megaphyllum sjaelandicum. The sequence goes on from JAQGBX010005712.1 coordinate 7,950, forward strand.
AATGTTTAGCAATTTAGAATTTATATCAATTACATACACCATTTATTTAAAAGATGTCAGCGTTTAACTTATTTTTGACATTTCCAATAAATTAGGGTTTGCAATGTTGACAATCACAAATTATATATAGTCTCCATTATTTTTATTTATTAAAATCCCGGCTTCAACTTTTGCGTGCTTTAATAATTTCTTGATTATTTCACGACTGGTATAGCTAAGTATGACGTCATACACATGAACGATCATATATGACGTCACACACGTCAACGCTTATATATGACGTCATGTACGTCAACGGTCATATATCACGTCATATCATCATGCAAATTTGGACTTGCGGTGTTGATCGACAATCAGAAATTAATCTCCATAATTTTTATTTAATACTAGCGGTAATACCCGGCCTTGCCCGGGTAAAAATTGTTGTTTGATTTCCTAACCCCTTTTATGCGATCAGGAGTTAGATTTAGCTGTCCTTTATCGCGTCCAGGAGGGGGGACGGGAAACCTGTTTGACAGTTTTATGGGTTGGGGCAAATTAGTGAAGATTTATGGCCTTGTTTTCCCCGCGGAGTTCGCGCTTTTGGGGGTGTGTCACGAACGGCCAATCGTAAGGACTTGTAAAGCTCAAGTCCACAAGTTCTGCCACTAACGCAACAGGATTGGCTAGCATCAAAAACAAAATAGCGTCGTTTTCTATTTTATATATATAGTTATAACTTCACAAATAGTTTTTCCCCAAATTCTAGATAGGATAAACCCTGTTTTCTTAGGAGAATGATGGAGTCTATCTCATTAATTGACAGTTAATGAGACCATTTCCAAAGACGCAACAAATTACCTACATGTAGTGGATTTCGTTCCCAGATGTCTACAGGCGGGGATTGAGGCAAATGGACTTTAAGAAAAGTATTAAACGAATAGTTTATGGCATAATTTATGGCGTCAAGTAATTTTGCCAATACCTTTTGGGTTTGGTATTTTCAGTTTTTTGACGTTTATTTAAACACTGTTTTGTAAAACTCTTTCAAACTTGGAGAGATATTTCACTAAACTATTTTTCACAAGATGAATATTCCAGTTTTTAGGAACACTAAATTATTTTTGAGTTTTTCATAAAAAAAACGGGTATTGCCAATACTTTTTGGTGCCACTGTACATGTATACAGTAGAAGAAATTTAAAAGAGAAAGGCAGAAGCAAATATACACATTTGATTACAAACAAATCAGCCTTTCGTCATTAAACCATTAGACTCCCCGAAACGTTAGGATTAAAACAAACATTTCTTACAATCCAGCTTTAACGGCGCTTTGGCCAGAATCCTATATAGTACATACCATAGGTTTACAGTAGTTACTTTATAAGTTCCGTTTATTGAAAAGTTTAAATTACTTTACATGTATCATTATACGTGGTATAAGGTGTATAACTGGAATTGACATTGTAATTTTGTAATAAAACTGGATAGAACAAAGCGTATAATATATGCCTTTCAACTATTCTTATGTACTGTGTATGTTCTAAAAACAATGTTTTTAATATACTGCATGTACAATTATTTAAAATGACCAATAAATGTACTGTAACAACATATTAAGCCGATATTTAAAGTATTCCAAATTGCCACGCATAGGCCTATCTATATACATGTATAAAGAAGAAAACGCGACTAACTTGGTGTTTGTGTGTTCCAGGGTGGGTTTGTCCATGGCATTTTGTGAGGCCATTCGAAAAGGACGTGTGTGTGGCTCAGGGGTTTGTTTGTTTGTTTGTTTGTTTCTTTGTTCCTTCTTTGTTGAGGGTATTTCAGAACTTTGCGAAATTTTTTGTCCGCCCATTTTTAGCCCGCCCATTTATTGTCCGCCCATTTTCACACATTTTTTTTTTCACAAATTTTTACAAATTATGACGAAAAACAAACTTTGCGAATTTTTTTTTGCAAGGGCCCTGATCTATAACCAAGTAGGCTACATGTATACCCTAAGCATTCATTTTGGATTTAAAAAAAATTAATATACGTTTAATTTTCCTGACTTTTTCAAAATTAAGTTATTTTTCCCTGAATTTTCCGAATTATGTTTACTTCATTTAATTCATATTTGTATACATTTTTATTGTGATTTTATGATTCCGCGGACAAGGCCGGGACTTCCAGCTAGTGCATTTATACATGAACAGTTTAAGTGTCCTTGATACATGTAAATGTAATGTACAGCCCTTAAAACTCCGTAAAATCTTCAATGTAAAACTTAAAAGAAACCTCAATATTTTTGTATGGATATATATATATTGATTGAATCATCAGCCAAATTTCTAACATATTCCCAGAAATTGGCAGGTTTCTAACAGAGGTCTTTTGGCGTGAGAAATTTGGTGAGAATGAGTCAGAATTGCATTCGCCGATATCCAACATGTTAATTATCAAATAATTGCCAGGCGAATAAAAATATGTCATGAATATAATTACAGGCTTACGAAACTGAAAGAATTAATCGGTCTTCGCCATTGTTTTTCACGGGCTTCACAATGAAGCGCTCGGGCCTGCCTTTAATTATATGTACGAATAGGGCCGAGCACCGGAACCGGAACGACCCCCAGTTCTATACAATGTCGCATTGAAAAGCCAAGGAAAGGGGTTAAAAAGGTTCGCCATTCAATATTCATAATACGATTCAAAGGGCGGAGGGAATTAACCAGGACGAAATAAATGGGCGGAAAATAAAAGTCTGCATGGGCGGAAAAACTTAGCACTAAAGATCACATTAGGTAAATGCCCGACTGTACTATACAGGGTGTTTAACTCATGGTACAAACTCAAACCGGTCTTAGAGTAAACTAAGGTAAACATTTTTCATTAAAGAACCTAGGGTCCAAATGTCATTATTAAAAAGTTATGAATGTTTTAATTTTGGAAATTTTTAACAATGGGAGTAAACCGAGGTGCCCCTTGCTATGCGCAAGGGGCACCTATTGTTTATGCAATTAAAGTCTAGTTTGGAACATATCGCAACCCCGCTTCGGAAGTGACACAACTCAGAATATTTTCATGTTGAGTTAAACAAGTTTTAGTGACAATACAGTAAAAACTCGATTTTATGACCTAATTGATGCCAGGGGTGCTTCATAAAATCGAAAAGTTCAGAGAATCGAGTTTGACATTCAAAACAATAGAAAACCAATTTTTAAAAAAAATAGGAAACAAGTCAATTAAGTTTTCTAAGTATTTTATCACATTACATGTTCATGTATATCACTTTTATTGAGAAGGTTTGAAAAAATCATGAATCTTCTTCCGTTTCACCATCTTTGTTTTGTTTTTTTTGTCAAAGCCAAATCCCTTTTTTTTTAGTTAAAATAGTAGAACTACTGCTACGAACAGGCCTCAAACAAGGTACCCTAATGTATTTAATTAATTTTCCCAAGATTAAGGCCTGCACCAGCCAAAAAACCCACGGTATGTTCGGCACGAGCCTCTTTCATAAAACAGAGTTTTCATATAATAGAGGATCATAAAATCGAATTTTTACTGTACTGTCCCGCTTGACTCATTCATGTTGAGATGTGTCATTTCTGAAGCGGGGGTGCGATATATATTGTGCATTAAATCCACTTGTTGGATCTGTTGAAGTTTAGATGGGATGATGGATGCATGGGTTAAGAAAGAAAAATTCGGAGAAATCATGTGGATCAAGTTTGGAAAAAGCTTATTAAATTAAAACAAGTCATCCGCATTTGAAAGAGGGTCACATTTCGATCAAGTTTGAAACAAAAATATAGTTACCGTGTTTTAATTTTAAAAAAGCATTGGATTAAGTTCTGTAATACAAAAGTACATACAGTATCTGTCGTTTGGTGATACAGTAATAAAAAACAATATGCATAGAAAGTTTAGAAATTGTTACCAGATCAGATTTGACAATTCAGCAGAACTTGTTTTATATGAACTAATTGGGATGAATTGGTGGTTCATATAATCGAAAGTTCATATATCAAAAAATCGAAAAGTATGAATGTATTATCATACCAGTCTACAAAAACATCACATTTCATCCAGGCCCTAGGTTGGTTTTTGCAAACATTGAAGAGGAATTTTTGCGTTTCTGGTCGGCAGTAGCCAAGTACTGATGAGTTCATATAAACGAGGTTCTACTGTATAATTAGATCGAAGCACAGATCAAGTTTAAAATAATACCTATTCGGGAAAATGTTTTACTTAAAAAGCTTTTCGTTTCTACATCATGTCAGCGTCAGCGCCATCTATCGTGCATGGATCGTCCGAAAGTCAACGCAAGCTGCGTGTTGACCCTTTAAAACAACGGCGCATCCGGCAGGCGTGACCCGTGACCCCCCTAGCGGCTAATGAGCCTTGCGTCGGACGTATTTTTAATTCACGTTTTGCCTAAACCGTAATTTGCGAAACTCGATCCTGTTTTGGCATAAAAGCGAAACAAAGGTGGCGCCCCCTTCCAACTCCCGCTTTTTTGTTTTCGCCCTGGTACCATTTAATTAAGGTGAGCCAACGAAACAACAATGGAGCGAACCCTCACCCCACCCCCAATTTTCGTACCTGAGGGTGACAAATCACGCATCTGCGACGTGTGTCACGCGTGGGAACCAATTTGTTCGTTGACGACAAATAAGCCTAAAGCACGATCGTCCCCCCTCGCCACCCCCAGGGGGCGACACGCTCGCCCCTCGCCTCATTTCGCTAATGAGCAGGTAGCGTTTAGCTGGACATTGATCGCACCTAGCGTGTAATTGAGCCCCGAAAGCGAACGACCAATGGCGGACGTGGTCACCTCAACAGTCACGCATTGGGGCTTGTGGTTGAAAATGGATTTTCTTTAAAACCGTTGCTAGATATTGTCAATTAGCTAGTTTTGACTAATTAAGGAAATAATCTAAGGCAATTAATTGATAAAATTCAAAAAAAAATGTATAAAACAGAAAAAAATTTAGAACCAAAAAAAAATACTGTATACCGGTATACATGTACATGTATGCTTCTTTAAAAGTATATAAGGTAAACGCGGGACAGTGACAAAGTGGGGAGACTTTCAGGAACATTTTACAAAAACAAATACTCCAGACTCGATTCGTACTCAGTTTTCTACCTCAGTCCTGAAGTATAGTTTCCGGCGCATCTCATTCAGTCAGTATACGCACCCACACAAGGCCGTATTATCCCTAAGGCTGACAAGGCTCAAGCCTAGGGGCCCACCAAAATAAGGGGCCCGAGATCATTCATTCATTCTCTGAAATTCTCTCTCATTTCAAAATTGTCCACGTTTTTCGAGTGAAAATTTGCAAAACATTTCACGTTTTCTGTGGATAGATTTGCAAAATTCTCCAGGTTTTCCCTGTTCAAATTTGCAAA
>JAQGBX010005713.1:0-13327 GCA_034698745.1 Megaphyllum sjaelandicum
CCTATTTGGATGGACACAACATGGCGCTTTTGTATCTGTATGATTTTGATACAAATCTTCACATCTGCGCCACCATGCTGCACGTGCATCTTTATTTACCATAGTGTCGTAAATTGTATGTGCATTTTTGCGACTCTCTATTGGATGCAATTTTAACGATGATGTCATCTAAAAGTCAATGGAATTTAATTGACATTCGTCTGAAGAGTGTCGCCTTCAACCTTAGCATTTCATAGACGATAGATGGGTTGCGAAATTTAGGCCTAGCGTATATGAAATAAACGTAAAATGCTGTTCCGTTTCCAATAAATATTAAGGGTAAGTTACTCATTAATTAGGTAATTGTTTAGATATAACATCGAATTTTGAATTTTTTTAAATTGTTCTTGAAACGGTCAGGTTTTATATGGCCGAACGAGCATGTTCTCAAAAATGTAGGGTGACCCATAAGGTTATCCCAACTTATTTTTTAAAGGGGTACTCAGCTTCAAGTTTTACGAAGAACACTTCGGGTGCATTCATCGATTTGAAAACATTGAACGAATTTTATAACCAATTAGCATGTCAATTCTGCGCGCATGACGTCGACTGCTTATTAAAGTACGATTCTTAAAGCTTCTGTACAAGTACCCATCCAACATAAGAGTAATTTCATGACATAAAACAGGACAATATTCAGCGCATTTTACTAAATTGACTATATACAAGTATAATGACAATTTTGAAAAAGTTAAAAATTTGACAGAATTATACCGTGACTAATTTGCATTCAGAAAATTAAATTTGTCCTCGAAAACTGTCGAAAATTTTGCAAAATTGTAGGCCTACAGTACTCTAAAATTCTTGAACATTATGCAAATTTTTCCTCTGAAATTAGTGAAAAGTTTGGAACATTTCCCTCAGAAATTGGTGAAATTTTGCAAATTTGTACTCGGAAACTGTTGAACATTTTGCAGATTTGTCCTCTGAAATTACTGAAAATTTTCCAAATTTTTCCTCGAAAATTGGTAAACATTTTGCAAATTTGTACTCCCGAGTTCACCACATAGAAACATAATTTTGGATTGTGACAACATTAATATGTTGAGTTTCCCTGACTTTTTCAAGTTCCACGACTTTTCCAGGTCTGGGGGAATAATTTTAATTCTGTCAGTGAATCTTCATAGTTTAAAAAATATTCTTTAGGTAATTTTCAACGGTGTTTCTGATGGCAGGACCCATATCCGCACGTTCCGTTCTCCATTTATACAAAATAGTTCTTCGCCTGCACAGAGGTTTGCCGAGCGAGCTGCGCATCCTGGGCGATGAGTACGTCAGGGAGGAATTTAGAAGGCATAAAGGAGTGAAGCCGGAAGAAGCAAAAATATTCCTTAATGAGTGGACGGTACGTAGCATCTCGCCGAGCTGAATTTCAAATTTCATTGGCTTTTTTTGAAAAAAATATGTAATGAATTTTCTGTCACAGAATTACGCCATTGAACTTGCTGAACAGTTGGGTTTACGCGGTCCTAAGACCGGCCAAAGAATCGGCACTCCGTTAAGTGACACCCAACTGGACCTTTTTCAACACGATCAATTGGGACAGCTCTACGAGTTGCAACAACGAGCATCGAAAATATACGAAAATCCTGAAATTAATAAAAGTTGATGAAACACTGACCATTTTTACATTGTAGGTTCATTAGATTCTGTTGAATTCGATTAATTTGAAAACAATTACATGAATAGATTCTAGTCGAGACATATAAAATTTCATATAGAATTTCACAAAATTTAGTAATAATTAGTTTTTAAATTTAAATGATTAATCCTTCCATCTATTTATTTTATGAGATAATTTGAAATTTTGCTCACAAAAATATCATGGCAGAAAACATATCGGCCGAATTTAAGTTGTGAAATAAAATAAAAATCAAATAAAAAAAATTTGTTTGAAACTTTCCGATCAGGAACTAGCATTGAAATTGCTGGGAATTATGCTTTTAATTCGCAAATCAAATTTTTTTTAGCAAAATTAAATGGTGGAAAGGGGGTTTGGAAATTTAATTTTTTTTTATGAAAATTTAGCTTATTTTGCAAAGTTAGATAGTTTTGTTAAAAAATAAATTTACTTGCCAAAATTGCATCGTTTGTTTTTCTTGTTGTTTTTTTTGGCGAAAAATTGTATTATATTTTATTTTTGAGAAATTTTATGAACTTTTGAAAAAGTCAAATTTTTTAGTAACGAAGTTTTTTTTTGTAGGTAAACAATGTTTTTTTTTTTTTTTTTTTTTTTTTTTTTTCAAAATATTAAAATACTTTTGAGATTACTTGTTGCAACATTTGTTCATCAGACGTTTTCTATTTACGCACGTTGCCTGGTTAGGAATATCGAATTAAATGGATCTTCATACAAGAAATGCCGAAAAGCCTGCTAGGGGATTCAGAGTTATCAATCACAAATTAAATTTATTTCTGAATTAATACCTTGATTAAAGAAATGCGTATAAAAACACGTACAGACATTGTAAAACGAAGACTTAAAACTAATTAAAGTTTTGCCACAAATTACGAAAATAAGTGATTGGAAAGCATGACCTAGTAAAAATATCATAAAACAAAAAACACGTGAAAGAAATAAGTATTTACTAATAAATTTTCAAATAAAAATTCCTTAAATTTCATTAGTTTTGACACATCGTGACAAAAGTAGACTCCCGGTCATTTAATTAGGGTTAACCAGCTTGCGGTTTAACAATGTTAAAGATTTTACAGGATTGGATTAACGAGCTTGCCGATAATCCAGGATTGGTTTAACAAGCCCCTGGATTAACAGTTTTTTTATGTAAATGAAATTTTTTAACCAGCTTGTGGATTAATGAGGCGGCGAATTATCTCTGATTAGAGTAATGAGCTTGCAGATAGTCCAGAAGTTTCGATTAACGGGCTTGTGGGTTATCCAGGTTGGATCAACGAGCTTGTGAATTATCCTGTTTTTTTTTCTCAAAATTTAAATTATTTTAATTATCTAGGATTAGATTATCGAGCTTTCAGATTATTTAGGTTTGGATTAACGAGCTTGTGCATTATCCGTTGTTTTTTTTTTAATTTAAATAAGTTTATTTAACCAGCCTGTGGATTAACAAGGTTGCATATTATCCCGGATTGAAAGAATGAGCTTGCAGATTATCCAGGATTTGATTAACGAACTTGTGGATTACGCTCTTTTTAATTTAAATTAATTTGTTTAACCAGCTTGTGGATTAACAAGGTTGCAAATTACCTCGGATCAGATTAATGAGCTTGCGGATTATAAGGATTTCATTCACAAGCTTGTAGTTTACCCTTCTTTCAATTTAAATAAATTGTTTTAACCAGCTTGTAAATTAACAAAGTTGCAGATTATCCAGGATTTGATTAACAAGCTTGTGGAATATTCAAAATGGGATTTTTTTTACTTCCGATAATACCAACTACAATTTAAACGAACAATTTTTGACGTACCTAGAAGTTAATCTTAACGGATGTAGATCTTGAATCAATAAATTCCATCCTTTTTTTTTTAACATTTTTGATGTTTTTTTGCGTTGTTCGGGTTGTTTGCATGACCTCGGTTAATCCAACCCGAGGTAATTACAAGTCTACGATACTTTCAATAATATTTTTACCAAAAATGCAAATTCGGACCGTAACACCAATTTCATTATCGTTATGGGAGAATTCGGAGATAGAAGACACTTCCGAGACTTTCTAATTTTACGGTTTATACAGTATTTCCCCGCAGTAGCAAAAAATATAAACATTTGATATATCATCCATCTTACCATCCATTATCTTACCACGAAGAAGACATTTACCTTATTTTCTGACTAGTATTAGAGAGCGATTATAGGGATGAAGAATGCAGACCCGCTGCTCCCGTCTTGGGGCTACTTTTTGAGTTTTTCCTCCCTCGTCTCGTGACGGGCGATGTCGTAACGCTCACGTCTGATCCGGAACTTTTAGTCCCTTTCTTCTCCACTTTGATCTTTTCCTTTTCTGGTTTTTTGTCTTCTTCGTCCTCATCCTGTTCAAAAAATTAACGAGGTGTAAAGTTATAGTACGAAAAGTATTTTCTAATAAAATAGTCACTTTTAGCTTGAGGAAAAAAGTATTCGATGTCAAATTATCTTAAAAAAAAGTCATCTTACTAGAGCTACATTTTCATCGAATGATAATTTTGTGTTGAAATTGCAGTCGAACCTCGTTAAGGCGAATCACAGAAGATGTCAAAATTTGTACGTTCAAACCTTAGTTGGTAGTATCGAAAAACAGTCGTTACAAGTAACCAAGATTGGTTCGTTTCAAGGTTTGTTTTTAAGGAAATGTAGGGGTTGAATGCTCAGTGAACTCAGAAATTCATTCGTTTTTAAAAATTGTATCATTTCATTAAAAATTGTCATTTAATTAAAAGTTATTTCATTTAATTAAACATTGTTTATTTCTTTAAAAATTGTTTGATTTAATTAAAAATTGTTTCATTTTATTAAAAAATAATTTCCTTTAATTAAAAACCGTATCATTTCATTAAAAATTATTTCATTTCATGATCAAATTCATTATCAATATTAAAATCATTATTCATTATCATTTGATAACAGCAATGTGGAACTGATTTATTTTATTCAAACTTGGTTCATTTCATAAACTATAGGTTCACATTTTGAAGTTATTAAAATTTTAAAAAACATTGGTTCCTTACCGTATATAACTGTTACATGTACATGAAAGATACTTTTTTTTTCGTTTTTTATTTCAAATTCGTTTCAACGTGAACATTCATTTGTTTTAGCCGTAATATTCCAATTCGGAATTTAGCTTAAACGTAGAAATTACTGGAAATGGGTTCATATTATCAGTAATTCGTTTAAAGCGAGTTATTCTTAATGAGGTTGCACCGTATATTCTTTAACTTAGAATGAAAAATTTGTTTTAGAATTATGTTCTTACGCTAGCGTCGCAGTCTTCACAATACCAAGTGTATCCCCTTTGCTTCGGAGACTTTTTGACAGGAGGATCCAAGCACATGAAATGATAGCACTTCTGGCAATCATCACACCTGATAATGAGCAAATAAAAAAATATTGAAACGAAAATAAAATTAATCCAGGAAACATTTCAATAGCGGATTTTCTTCGAATTTCAGGGCTCACCGACCTGACCAAATTGTTGTTATCACCAGGTTGATCGCACTGACAGCATTCCGTCCTTGAGTCCTGACTTTTTCGCCCTTTCTGAGAGCCCGCTTTGTCCGATGAGATCCGAGTCTTTTTCGGGCGGGGCTGTTCATAAATGGATTAAATAATAATACAATTTTTTTATAGATAACGAGTCGTCATGCTCGAATCGCCATATAGTCAACAAAGATTGAGCATAAATAATAACACAGGGTTCCCCCCAGAAACTTCATATTCGACTTCCTGACTTTTTCCTGACTTTTCCTGACTTTTTCCTGGCCAAGACAAGTCAAAATTGCTGATGTTAACCACAATTTTGTAAAATCGACATAATAAAATATTCGATTTTTTTGAAAAATTTACTAAAAAAATTTAAACATTTATGTTTAAAAACTTCTGAAAATTTTACAAAATTATTAAGAGAACATTTTTAAAATTTGTCCTCAGAAACTATTAATTTTTTTTACAAATTTGTACTCGAAAACTACTAAAAAATGTACAAATTTGCCCTCAAAAACTGTTGAAAATTTTGCAAATTTGTACTAAAATTTTTTAAAAAGTTTGCAAATGGGCCTTGAACTATGGGCCACCGAGCAAGGTGGCTTAGAGGCTAGCATCCTCGTCTTGCATCTGGTAGACCCAGGTTTGATTCCCGGGTCGGCCATCCTTGATTGTGGTTTTTCATGGTCTCCCACAATTCCTGCAGTGAATACTGGGATAGTTCCTATATTAAATCAGCCATGACTATCTTCCCATCCCATCCTCGTCTTAATGTCCTGGTAATTACGGGAAAATCAACTAAATTCTGATGTTGGGGTCCATCATGACCAGACTGCTTAGTCCAACTTAAATTGTATAATGATCCCCCTGCCACATGGTACTATGTACTGACTGTAGGGTAAAGAATTGAATTGAAGTAACCACGTAGAAGCATTATTTTTGGATTGTGACAGCATTAATACGTTGAATTCCCATGACTGTTTCAAAATAAATCATTCTTCCCAGATTTTTACAAACATTTTCAACTTCCCTGAATTTTTCAGATTATCCAAGTCTGTGGGGACCCGAACATAAATATTTAAACTAGTGGTTTGTAAAGATAACTGACCAAACTAGGACTGGACCCTTGCCCCTCATCAACCTACATCAAATAAAGACAATGATCAGAAGGTCACGGAATTACCTCTTCGATTTCCTTTTCCTTCTTCGGCACTACCTTCGGCCTTCCGATAGGTGGATTGATTTTCCTCCTATATTTCCTCTTCTTTCCTCTTCGCGACTGTTTCGGGCTTTCGCTACTTTCAACAATTTCTGTTGGAGGTGACGGAGGTGATATCACTTCCGTTTTCAAGGACACGATGGGCGTCGCGATCTTCGTCAGAGAAATAACCAGCTTCGTCGGCGTCAGCATCATCTTGTTATCCAATTGCCTTTTTCTCCGCGGAGCTCTAATCTTCTGCTAGGTAGAAAATTGATAACTTATCGAATTTTTGGAAACCAACAGCAGTTTAAACTACAAATTTTAAGAACATGGTACAAGTTGATTGATCAAGCAAGACCAGTGATTAATCATTCGAGCATTAGCCATGACTAACGACTAAATTAGTTAGTACTTAGTCAAGGCTCTTCCCGATCGATGATTGATTAGCCGTAATCTAGACTAATTAGACTAAAACTCCTCAGTCATTAGTCGTATATATATTCAGGAAACTGGGAAACCGGCTATTTTTCCAATTTGTTGAAAAAGAACAAAACTGTCGAAAATGTGCAATATTGTCGAAATAATTGCAAAAGGTCAAAAAATTCACAAATTTGTTGCAAAATTCATAAAATTGTCAAAAATCGCCGACAATTAGCCAAATTGTCAGACATGAGCAAAATTGTTCAACATTTGCAAAACTATAAAAATTCTGCCAAACTGTCAAAAATTAGCCACATTTACAATTTTGTCGAAAATAATCGCAAAAGTGTCGGGTCTTTCACAAAACTGACAAAAATTTGCAATATTAGCGAAAAATTCGCAAAATTGTTGAAAATTCGAAAAAATAGCCTAACTCTTTGAGTATTTAGTCATCAATTTTATTCCTTTATTTTAGTCATGATTGAAAATTTTCTCCGCCTAAAATACTTTATTCTCATCCAGCGTAGAATGCTACGATAGGATTCATGAATGAGCGACTAAATTAGTCATTTTAATATAAGAATGACTATTTTAGTCGATTCGACTAATGACCAACACTGCCAGATTTTAGTGATTCTCACCTTTTTCCTCGATGCCCTAGTAATGCTTCTTGTTTTTTCTTCGACTATTTCTTCTTTCTCTTCGTCCAAGTTGCTCGCGTTGCTGCTGGCGTTGCTTTCGTTGCTGGCCGGCGGAGTGAATTTCACCGGCTCCTTGATGTGCTCTCTAAGTTTTCTCGGCGCATTTGGATCAAACTCATCGCCCATCTTTTCGTCTTCGGATTTATCACATTCGGAACATTGCCTGCATTTTTTAACCACGATTTTAGGACTACAGGCGGTAACGTTTGTGTCCAAAAATAAACTTATTTTCTCACCATCCTTGCAGTCTGGTTTTCTTGGGCATCCTTGTCAAAGGCGGATCGAGACAACCCAGATGATAAAATAGCTCGCACGTGTCGCATCTAGCCAGCAAATGCTGATCGGAGGTTCGCTTGCAGAGACCGCATCTGAAAAATGTAAAGTTCAATGTTAGAGGTTTGGACTGTTTTTTTTCCCCTCTAATGTTTTTCCTAGCTCAGGGTTCCCCAGAAATTTCATAGTCAAATCCCTGACTTTTCTAGGTTTTTAAACAAATTTCCCTGATCAATGACAAAATTGACATTTACCAATGCTATCCGCAATTTTGTGAAAAATGTTTTGCTTTGACATTTGACAAAATTAACATGACTTTTGAAATGACTTTAGTATGATTTTTGAAAATTTCACAAATCTCTATGTGGAATTTTTTTTTTGCGAGTTTGTACTCCGAAAAGGTTAAGAATTTGGTCACTTTATCCTCAGCATGTTTCAAATTTCAAACATTTCTTAATTTTATAAATGCAAGTTTGTCCTTGAAAATTGTCTTAAATTGTTGAAAATTTAAAAATTTCCCCTTGGAAAATGTTCAAAATTGTACAAATCCGTACTCAAGAAAAAACTTTAAAATTTTGTAATTTAGTCTTCAGAAACTGTCCAAATTTAGCAAATTAGTCGCAGAAAATTTGTCGTCCAAAATTGTGGAAAATTATGCAAATTTGTACTTAAATTTGTTTTTAAAAGTTTGGAAATGGGTCCCAAGCTAAACACATAGAAGCATTTATTTTGGATTAAGACAAGAATTCGTTGAATTTCCATGACTTTTTCAAAATAAATCATTCTCCCCGAACTTGTCTGGACTTGGGGGAACCCTGTCGTTTTTAGCTAAAATCTGTCACGCATTCCCCAAATTCACCAGCCAAAAATATGACATTGAAGCTTCTCGTATCAATCTTAATTTAGCGAGAAAAGTCTAAGTTACCGCGAAACTTACTTATTTAATGCTACGGAAACATCTCGCTCACACTTTTTGCCTGGAATCATCGGAGATTTCACCACTTTCGCGGGATGCAAGATTTCCGGCATTGCGCGTTTCTGAAAAATTACGAATTTACTTTTAAATGATGAGCAAATGAGAAAAAATTAATAAGACACCAGTTGGAGATATGCTTGCTTTTGCATCTAGGGCAATTAATATTTTCCACAGTTTTGTTCCTTGTTCCCGCAGAAGGTTATTCACATTTTTAAGTTTTTCACTCTCAGAAAACAACTAAAAAAAATTGGAGGAAAAAAATTATACATTACGTAAAGATACGCAAAAATATGAAAAAGCTGATTTCGATCATACCTCGTCATAGTGTTTTCTCATACTTTTCTCGGTTTCTTGCAACTTGACGTTTTCCGAGAGAAGATCATCTAATCGGTTTTGCATGGAGATCATCCTTTCGTTACGATCTAAGACAAAAAGACATAATCATATAAAAATCAGCAAGTCTGAAAAGACACTCTTAAAATCTCCAAAAAGGAATTTTTTTTTTCAAATCAATAAAGTAACGTATTTAGATTAAATATTTTGACTGAAATATATTTAGACTCAATATTTAGACTTAATATTTACAGTTAGAAATGTAATTCACTTTAATAAAGATAAACAATATTACTAATGCAACAAACATAACAAGGAATGAAAAATTTCCATTTGTAGATTTATTTAAATAAAATATTTTAATTAAAGGATATAAGTTCAAATTAAAAAAAAAAACAGCAATACATTTCTAGGGAAAAAAATCTATTTATCAATAAATTCGGATGAAAAGCTTTTAATTTTAAATGCAATAATTCCACTTTGTGATAAATTTGTATGAATATTTACAAGTTGGCCCAAAAATTCAACTGACAACTTTAGATTAAGCACCAGAAATTCAAATGAGAAAACAAAACGTTGGTAGTAAAATTTAAAACGAAAAATTGCGATTCAACGATAAAATTTAAAAATCAATGATATGAGATCAAAAATCGTAATAAATAATGAGCCGTGAATTGGAATGTTATTGTTTATAAATTGTTTGGATAGTTTAAATAATTAATACAGTAATCACTTAGAAAACATCAAGATTTGTGCCGAATTCAAAGTTATGCGTAATAAAATCTTGAGAAAATTTAATACTTTAATTTCGTAATCTTGTAGTAAAGTCCAATGAGACATCATAATTGATAAATAAAAATTAATATTGGCAAATAGCTAGAACAATCAAACCAGTACCGAGAAAATAACTTATGAATTCCACGTTAAAAGCCGGAGCGATGTGCCACTTTTTCCTTATGTCGATGATCCGTTCTTCCTTCAAAGGTTGAACTTGCAGCGTCTTGACGTATTAACACGAGCCAAAAATTAAGTTGCGAACGATAAACTATTCAAATCCAGTGTTAATAAGGTAAATACTCGACTCACTTGGGTATTAAGGCCCATGAGCTCAGCTTTTCTGATGAGCTTTCGGCAAGCGGATGGACTAGAGTCGAGTAAACGAGGCATTTTCTGAGTCGGGACTGGAAAAAACACGAGAAGAACAAAAACCATCAAGAGCATGCTAAATCTCGAATTCATAATTTTTAAATTTTTAAAAGTTAATCCACATTACCAAAAAAGCAGATATAAATGTACATAAAAGGGTAAAAATGTCCTACCCCATGGATGAGGTTTAGTTGCTTTCGAATCTCTGTATTTCACTTGATGTCGGTTCAGTTTTCTTATCATTCGTCCCTGAAAACATGTATTTCAAAAACTATGTTAGCTTTGGAGTTTCAAATGTCCTAAAATGTTCGATTATTTGTCCGATTACATGTCGGAACAAATGCCCAATTGTTTAGGACATTGAACAAAATACTTAATAAAATTGTCGGATGAAATTTTTCCAAAAAACGGGTCGTTTTAAATAATTACGTCATTCGGAAATTATCCACTCTTTCACAGTTTAATTTTTTTTTAATAATTGGGCATTTTTTCATACATTTAATCAAATGCCCTATTAAAATGAATGCAGTCATCGAACCATATTCGTTGTGTGCGAATTAATTTAATCGGACGTTTTTAAGGCATCCAATTAAATAACCAATTCTGATTATGTTCGATTATTTGTCTGTGTCCACGCCCGAAAAAATGCTTGATTAAATGTATGAAAATAGTACCGATTATTAAATGTTCGTAAAAATGCCCGGTTAAATTTCCGCAAAAATGCCCGTTTAATTATTACTACAAATACCAGATTAAATGTAGAAAAATATGCCCGATGAAATGTACAAATAAATGCCCTATAAAATGTTAAATTTGTTGATGTTGTTATTCCATCACCTTTTCCGCGCTATCCGTCATGTTGTCTTCAGTCCGTTGCTTCATCTGCGACTGCAGCGCCAGCCAGTTGCACCTCTTGCTTCGGACGATCATCTTGTCAGCATGGAGCTTGCAGTAAGCGAAGAACGGATCGGCAATATCCTGCAATGTGGCAAGCAATGCGTCAATAAGGGTAGACGCTAAGTGAAATTGCCACAAACAACACCACGAACGATGAAGAAGAACAAGAAGAAAAAAACCCGACAAAACTCGTGACTAATCACGTCAACGTAAGAGCGGCGAAAATAGGAAACTACAAAAAAGGCGTTAGGATGAGAGATGAAATATGCGAACAGTCGAAACGGACATTCGTCGAACGAACATGGGCGCATCCCGTTAGAATCGAGCGGAAGAAAAGCACACACCTGAAGGAGGTGAAAGATGTGAAAAACTTACTCTCACCTCATCGTGCGAAGCTTCGGATAGCAAGCCTTCTCTTTGAGCGCTGAAAAACAAGAAGAATATGGAAATTTGTTAAATCTTCGACACCAACAAAGCCGCGCTAACGGCGGAGCTAAAAACTCTAAACTTGTAATAATTGAAACGATAGAAAATAATTCGTTAGTTAAATATATTCGATTCGTTAAAATGATAAAACCATTACCAAGTTGCGTGAAAATAGTTACGACACAGTCCGGCATCGCAGCCGATGGATACTCCGGTGAGACTGTAGCGCTCGTCCTCGCAAAGTCCGCATTGCTTCAAATAAAAGTACATTTTTTTAATAAAAAATAAATGTTGATACTTGGTGAAACACTCAAAAATACGTTATTTATGGTTTGTGTTAAGCCCTGTGCTGTAATGACAAAAATTAAGAAATAAATATTATGCAAAATGATTTTGTTCTCATTTAAAAATAAATACTAATTAATGCGAAACAGTGCTTGAAATAAACGTGTCATCAAATTAAAACGCTTTATTTTTTCAAATGCACTTTTTTTACAACATTTTTGAACTTAACATTTTCAAACTTGAAAGTATATCAAAAATGGAAAGAAAGTTTAACTTTTTTTATGTATTTTTCAAAATAATATCACGATACTTTTGAAACATTTAAAAATATAAAAAGTAGTACATGTAGTCATGCTGCTTTACCGGAGGAAAATGCTAATAAATAATTTCACATTTTTAAAAACTTAAAATTAAAATTACTATTAAAATACTATAGTATTTTAAAAATGAAAAAAAAATTGTAATTTTTCATGGATTTTTCCAATAAAGTGATTCTATTTTGTAAATATTTAAAAATTTTCATGTTTCTTTATCGGAGGTAAACACATTTTAATCTTTTGTTAAAAACGTTAAAAAATTGTACATTTGTCACGTATTTTTCAAAATAATATAAGTATAAGCCATGTTTGAATATTCTTTGCCAAATGTCAAAACATAATATTAGTTATTTAGTATATCTAGTAGTCATTTCTTAATTTTTACAATTGCGGGTATAGGATTTAAAAAACTCTAATTTTTTAAAATTTAAAAATTAGAAGCATAATCAAAAATCTAATGGCATTTTTTTTAAATTTTCGACGCAATTTCTATTTCTATTGAGAGAGAGAGAGAAAATGAATTAAGGGGTCTGTGCCCCTTCTAACATATGGGAATATAGAGATGTTTCGTATTTTGACATAGAATTTGTTCAGGTTAATTGGTTAGTACAGTGGTTAAGATTCTCAAGTAAGGTTATTGTTATTGCCCCAGTGCCAGCCTCCCAAAAGGGCGAGGAAGAAGCCCCGCCCTTTAGTGAGGCAGCATCAGTCGCCCAGGTCGGACACCTTTAGGCATGTTAAGTTGGTTAGTTTGGGGAAGAGTATTTGGAACAGGTGAGTACGCGCTTTTGGATACACATGTTTTATACAATTCAGTTTGATGCAGAGGGAGTTAGGTATAACAGCGTACTGCTGTTGGCATTGTTTATTTATTTTATTTTTATTTTTTTTTTGGCTGTAGAATGTATCTTTTGTTATAACACTCGAAGTAGTTTAATGCCATAACCATAAACATGTTTAGTTGTGAATTTCTCTGGTTTGTACCAGCCATTCGTTACGCCAGCAGTTGAACTTGGGGGTAGACGTGTGCTAGTATGTGGAGCACTAAAATTTGTCAATAATGGCGAATTTGATTGGGCCAAAAAATCTGCACTAGTGCAGGCTACAAGGTGAGGCATGAGTCTGCATAATCGGCAGTATTGCAGGCAGCAGGCGCA